>CAKKOB020000022.1:0-26071 GCA_918844115.2 Phlebotomus perniciosus
TGAGTTGGGTTTTTACTCAATTACATATGGCAATACCTGCACGAATCGACCCGAATACACACACACATCCACATTTTTTTCCACACGGACAGGGAATTGAGCCTGGCTCCTTGGCTCAATTGCGGTTCAAAATCGCACTTCTGAAAAGTTATCGCCTTACATTTTGAGTTATACACCTGCTGGTTGGTCAGTCGGGTGGATGCGTGCTTGCATGTAGAAGTATCGATTGATTATCACGTTTGAGATAATATTTCAATTTATACACTATCAAATGAAGTTGTAAGCTGTGATTGCGCCCAGCCGGTAAATCTTCACAGACCTCGCGCCAATTTCCACCCAAAAACTATGCAGAAGGTGCTGTGAATCGGGTAGGTAAAGTGATTTGCAAGATATTCCTCTTGATAAAAAAATGTGCAACATAGCTATTCTGCAATTCCAATTATTTGCCACACAATCGATAGTAAGTGCGCATGAAAAAGGTTTTTTAACGACACTCTCCCATGAATAAAGGTTGATGCATAAAGAATAAATAGGAAAGATTAGCAAGAATACAAGTTAAGGGACTTTTCTTTAGTGCTGGGGATGTCAATGATATGTCAGAAGGGCCACAAGGGATTAATGACGATTATGATGATATCCTGGTAGATTTTAAGGGATTGCAAGGAGATTCGCCTTAATGGAAGATGCTTAAGGTGCTTAAGCATTTTCCCCATTATCCCCTTTAATTGATTATACAGACTAATCAAAGGCAACCAATAAATTTCAAAAAAAATTATAGTATAGACTTCCTCTAATTATGTTTCTTATTCGAGTTTCAGTGATAAAAAAGACATGCTACTATATATATATGTAGGTAAAGAGAAATTGCTGATAAGATTATTTTCTTAGCGCGCATTCGATGACTTAGTATAGATCGTGATGTGATCGAGCGCGGGTGAGAGAGTCGTAAGATCTCTCTCTATTCTCGCGATTCTTCATAGAACATTACTCAACTTCTGATATTCTCCCTCTCCCTCCAGCACCTATTAAATAATTCATGTGAACATTTCCGCCAGTCATTTGAATGTGTCAGGAGAATCAGCATACCTCAAGCAAAGAGCTCCACAGATGTAGTGAAAAAAAAATGTTCAGACAATAAAACAAACATTTCTGGCTTCTCTTTTTAGGTGAAAGTTTTTACCTCATCGCTATTTGACCTGGTGGAATTGAGGAAAGATTTTTCGAGCGAGGTGTGCCAAAGTGAGAGTATTTGAAACACGCACCACGTGAATCAGACACGAAAAATTCCCAAAAGTTCGCGCGGAAAAATGTCACAGACCGATAGCGATAAGCTCCCGGTGGATTACTTGCAGCAGTATCAGAACCTTCTGGTGGGGAATCGATTGCCCAACCTACGAAAGAAGTGGGATCCCCTAATACCATGTCGCAAAGATCGATATTTGACCCCCGAGCAACTCAAGCAACTTGTCGCGAGAAGTCCCAGGATTCTCAAGATTCTCGACGAGGTGAGTGGCTACTGTGACAGCAAATAAAATCTTATTTACTTGATCTCTCTTTGTGTACTTAAAAGACATCGCGTGAAAGGTAAATAGGAGGGAATTTTCATCATCGTGTCTATAAAAGCTCTCTGACCTAAAATCATGAGAAAAATTGCTGATATTTCCCAGAGAGACAAGAGAAATTACTGAAATAATCCCCCCAATTGATAGAAACAATCAATTTCTTATCTCTCTATTATAATTCTCTTTGTCCCCCCACAGAGTTGAAAAAACCCACAGAGCCCACAGATAAGCGATTCAATTTCTACTTACAGATGAGTGAAAATGACAAAAAGAAGAAAAAACAACTTACAGTTGCTGTACATCAAATGCTGGATGAGATAGGCTTGGCCAGGAGCCTCCCAGTTATCCGATGGCTGGGCATTTGCATTCAATCAACCATCAAGAAAATCTGCACGGGAGTCTACGTGAATGAGGCCAGTATTGACAATGTAAAGAAGAAAGTTGGAAGTAATCCAGTACTTTATCTGCCCAGTCATCGAAGCTACGCCGATTTTATCCTTATGTCCTACCTCTGTTTCACCTACGATCTCGAGATTCCAGGAATTGCGGCAGGAATGGGTGAGTTGATAAATCATTAAATAGCAAGGGAATTTGATCCAAACAAAACATATTTATGAGCCCTCTGATGCGCATAAAGAAAGTGAAAGCATCGAATTGGGTGTTTCTTCTGTTCGCATCTGCCCCACAAGATTAACCGCATCTGCCCCATTTATCTTTCGTGTGAATTACGTAGCAAAAAAGTTTAGTTTAGCTAAGACTGATAAATGGATACTTGAAGTCCTAAAAAAAAACTTATTTCCTCGAATCGACTAATCCGAATGAAATTTTGCAGATTTCCACGGGATGGTTGGAATGGGAAATATGTTGAGAAAAACTGGAGCCTTCTTCATGCGTCGCTCCTTCGCAACTGACAAGCTCTACTGGTATGTCTTCAAGGAGTACATGCACGCTCTCGTGACCGCCTATCACACAGGCATAGAGTTTTTCATCGAAGGCACGAGGAGTCGCAGTTGCAAGGCTCTACCGCCAAAAATTGGTCTCCTCTCCATGGCACTGGAGCCTCTGTTCATGGGCGAAGTGCCTGATATTACAATTGTCCCAGTCAGTATTTCATACGATCGTCCTCTGGAGGAGCAACTCTTTGTCTACGAACTACTGGGAGTTCCCAAGCCGAAGGAGTCAACAATGGGACTGATAAAGTCCGTTCTAACCATCGAAGATCGCTACGGATCGATGTTCTTTGACTTTGGAGCCCCGATTTCCGTGAAGGAGTACTTTGGCAACAGTCTCAATCGCTTCCAGCACGCCCTTGAGCCGGCTCACGTGCAGAATCTTACCAAGAACGAAGTGAAAATGATCTATGATCTCGCTTATGATGTTGTGAATTGCCAACAACGACGAATTGTCGTCAATTGCTTCAACTTGATCGCCATCTGCATCAGCTATCGCATGTACATGGGCAAAGAGACGACTTTTGATCAACTCTGCGAGGGTGTTTTAATCCTCAGTGGATTGCTGAGGCGTCAGGGGGCTGTTGTGGCAGTGGATCCGTCGAGAATACGGGATGGAGTAAAGGAATCCCTCAGGATTCACTGTAATATCCTAAAGATCGACAAAGACGACATGGTGATTCTGGAGAAGCCTCGAATCTCTCTACGGGAAGTCAATCGGCTCAAATTCAAGGCACACGCACTCACCGAGGAGACAATGAAGAACACCCTCCCGATCATCTATCTACAGATCTACATAAATCCATGCCTCTTCTGGTGCTCCTCCATCGCCATCACGATCCTCTGTGCTCAGCATCTCTCTGGCAAAGGGACAACGAGGGTGTCTACAGCTGACCTGAGACAGAGTGTGGAGAAATTGAGACTCATCTTTGCCAATGAATTTGTCTTCTACACGGTCAACGATGAGAGAGACTTTGCCAAAGACGTACAATTGCTCAAGAATTACAATGTTCTCAGTGATGAGGATGTTCATGGAGAAATAAGTTACCAGCCATCGAGTATCGATGGATACTATCTAACGCCAATTGCACCATTTATCTGCTGTTACCTGCAAGTCACCCATGTGATTTACACCAAATACCCATCGAAGGGCTTCAGCGAGAAGGAGCTCCTCACCACAGCTCAGGAGTACATCGAGGAGGCTCTCATGAGTCACAAATTATATACACACCCTTACTGTTTGTCTTTAGACAGCCTCAACATTGCTATCAGCACTCTGAACAGCCTTGAATGCCTCACAAAAGCTAAGTAAGTCGAAGAAATTAGCCTCAGTATAATTAAATTTGGAACCTAATGCCAATTTTTATGCCATTTCAGGAACTCTGATCTCACAGTTTATACCGCAAACTTGGAAAGTATTAGAGAGATTCATCATCTCTTGCTCGAATACTGTCAATTGTTGCCATTCAATTACTTGATTGACTACATGGTATCGTCAAAATTGTAAGATTTAGCTTCAATAACAATTTTTAGCGTTTTTTCGTCTTTGTGTGAGAAATAAAGAGACTTTTAGAGAAAATAAAATAAAGAATGAAAGAAATACCTGGTAGTCTTCACTTCATTTCCTCATGGAAATTTATTGTTACATTGAATACCCAGTCCGGCTTAGGCGAGTCCCTCAACCTCTGTAGGTACGGTTTCAATTTGTTTCTTGTATTCCGGGATGGAGGTGGGCACAGTGACTGGTGGCTCATCCTTGGGCTCCACCACGGACACATTGTCGGGCAGAGGCTTCTTGGGGCCCATCTTGCCATTGGCATCCCACGGCAACATGATCTTCACCTTGATACCGAGCACTCCTTGCCTCAGCAGCACATGCCGGGTGGCAGTGTCCACGTAGTCGTTGCACGGATCACCGGAATGGATCATGAGGCCATCGACGAACTTCATCGACTTGGCACGCTGACCACGCAGCTTTCCGGACACCACCACTTCGCATCCCTTGGCGCCGGACTCCATGATGAAACGGAGGACACCGTAGCAGGCACGACGCACAGCCAAACCTCCAATCAACTTGTATCGGAGAGACTCAGCCTGGGCGATGGCGCACAATCCACGAGTGGCCACTTTCTCAGCGTACAACTCAATGGTTCCGGGAGCAAAGTTGAATCTGGGGGAGAAAATTGATTTTAGTTTTTCGCTTAGGAGAGGTAGATAAATAATATAATACTATACCTCTTCTGGACAACAGCGGTCAATTCACGAATGCGACGACCCTTCTCGCCCAAAACATTCTGAGTTCTGGTGGCCATGATGATGATTTCTGTGCGGATTGGGGTGACTCGCACCTCCACACCGGAATAGCCATCTTCGGCCAATTCACGAGTCAGAAACTCATTCAATTCGGCCTTGAAGACTCCGTCGGAAACGAACTGAAGAAAGAAAATCACAGAAAACGTTATTTATAAGGAAAAGAGAAAAATTTCCAGCATCCTAACCCCACTTTTCCACCACCAAATACTAAGCAATTTTATGGGTGAAATACTGGAAAAGTCTAAACAAAACTACTTCCATTCCGTAGAATGGAACCCCCTAAACAATTTTCACAGTAATTTACAAAGGAAAATGCAAGATTTACCTTCCGTTTCTTAGAAATTGTCGAGCTCATGATATTTTGGCTGGCGAATACACAAAACGTGGATCGAAAGAGGGCCTCGTTGACAATTCGAAAATCAATGGCGGCTTTCTCAAAACTTTTCTAGCAGTTTCGAACTCAATTGTTTACATTCAATCAAATAAGCGAAAAAATTTATTTTCTCTGTGAAATCAACACTCCTAATTGAGCCAAATGCCCTGAAAATATGCAGGACAATGCGACGAACTAATCCATATACAATTTACTCAGAATCACTTCCAGATCCACGATTAGAGCCTGATTTCCTCTCACTTCCGGACGCTGATGCGCTTCTGGAGCGACTTCCACTGCCTGATCGCGAACCACCGCTTCCTGATCCACTACGAGATCTCGAACCCGACTTGGAGCGCGTCCTTGAGCGCGATTGACGCTCATCAGAGCCACTGCGTGACCTGGATCGCGAGGCTGAACGCGATTTTGAGCCACTCTTGGAGCGAGAGCGTCTGGACGATGCCTTGGAGTGATCACTCTGATGACCACTCTCAGATCCACTAGATTTTGAACGAGTACCACTCCGACTGCGACTTCGGGATGAGGCAGAGCCCTTCGATGAGGCCCTAGAGCCAGATCTATCGCTGCCTGAAGAATTCCGACGATTGCGTCTCTCAGGGCTACTATTCTCACTTCCATCCCGCTTTCCACCACGGCCCTCACTCTCCGAAGATTTAGATCGCGTGCGTGAGCGAGACTTTCTCTTGGTTTCCTCAGTGGGCTTTGCTTCCTCAACAGGTTCAGGCTCTTCCATTTCCTCTTCCTCGTCCTCTGCATGAGGCTCCAGTTGTCGCTCGCGATAGCGCTGCATCCGGTGCTCGGATGCATTCAGCGGGCGATGTTTCACCACAAGCTTCGTGTTATTTGGTGCTTGTCCAATTTTCTGTCGTCTCTTGCTGAGTCTCACCCTCGTCTCCAGCTCATTGTAGTAAACTCCATCACTGCGCACGATGAAGAAGTAGTTCTCCTCGTATCCCTTGGACGCCTTACTCTTCACATTCCAGTTGTACTCCCTGGCCATCTTATACTCATACTCCTCCTCATCCTCATAGAGCACGTCACTGGCAAAGTCTTTGCGTCTCTTCTCAAGTGTCGGTTCTGTGGGCAGGAAATACGCCACGAATTGCTCTCCACTCTCGTCCATCACACCCCTAATCATCGCTTGGGACATCTCCTCAAGCTGAGCAGGCACATTCTTGCCCACTGGCGCAGGATCAGAGTCGAAGATGACTTGGGCGCAAGGATACTTCCAGTTCTTGAAGTCAGGGAAGAGCGGGAAGACCTCCACGGCTGTTACATTAGGCTTGCTGTAATGCTTCATGATGGGCGTCTTTGAGTCCTGGAAGGTCTTCTCAATTGCCTTGATCTGAGTGGTTCTGTCCATGTACAGTGTCTCCTCACGGAGACTCTTCTTCACATTGTAGCCAACTTGAGCTTCCACTTTCTCAATGTTCTGAGGCTGGAAACGGGTCTGTTCCGTGGAAATGTACTCAGACTTTCTCAGCCAGGAGACGCTTTTTGCGTGCTGGCGAGATCTCATGGAGTCCTGGGGAGTGTGGACATCCTCCTCCAGTAGCTTCTCATCCGCTGGATCCAATTGGCCATATGGATCAGCCTGATACAGGTCCCTGTTGATCAAATCAATCGTCACTCCGAGGTCGTGCTCCGTCAGGACGTCGTATTTGTAGTTCCTCTCCAGTGATGTAGGATTGTACTGGATGAAGCGGTCATTCTCGAAAGGGTATGTGATGAATTTCAGGTCAAATGGAATATCCGGAAGGTTGTTTGAGTATTTTACCCGACAAATCAATTCCGATCTGAAAATGGAAAGGCAAATCAAAAGCATAACATTTTCCATATGAAATACAAGCTTATACGAGCTTACTTCTTTTCCTGTTGCCTCTGTGGACGTTTGTCGGATCCACTGGCTCCATTCTGAATAGTTGGAGCCATTATTTTTTCCAGGAATTTGCCTAGAAAACCACAGAAATTCTCAAGGAAACACGCGAACGCAAATACGAATGGCGACTGCTAGAATTTTTTCGATAATGCCGATAGCAGCGCCACAAGTGACGAGCACTGAAAATGACATCGATTTTTAGAATAAAAACATGGCGAAACGTCTTTGCATTACGCATTGAGTGAAAAATCCCATAAAGTGCAATAAAGAGTTAAGAAAATCGCAATTTTGTCATGTTACCACCAAGAAAAAGTGTCTACGCACATGGTAGTGTAGATTTTTAGTGCTATTCTAGGTGGCAGAGGTGTTTTGATAGAACAAAAGGCAGGTGCACTTCCGGGGTGTGATTGATTTTCTTCCTCACTTTTGCGTCTTTCCTTGTTTATATCCACAGTTAGATTTTTCACTCCGTTCAAGTATAAAATCTCAAGAGAATGCACAGTAGTACTACAGCGAAGGAGACAGAGGCTGGCAGAGGTGGTGGTCCAGTGGATGTGATGGGGGCCTCTACTGAGGGCAGAATGCTGGATTGTCTCACAGGGATTGCTCAGAATCCTGAGAAAATGCCAAAGTGTGAGTCCAACACGGCAATGACCAGTAGCGTGGCAAGTATTCTGGATGATACCACGCCCAGTGACTCAGGTGTCCAACTCCTGGACTCGGAATGCAGCGAACTGAATGAGTCCATCATGTCCAGCAGTGGCTTTGACTTCGATGGAGCTCCAACTGAGGGTAAAATAGTCCCTCCAGCTATTTCTGAGGAGTCACATGTGAAGGAGGAAAAGGAGAAGACAGTTCCTGGGATGACAAAAAGTGATATAGAGAATTCAAACTTGCCAGCTGATGCTGTCGGGGAAGCCCATCAGATCCCTGATGAGATGGTCTCCAGCACTTGCTCAACTTTCGACACTGAGGCCATCGTGTATCGGAGGAGAGTGAAGAAGGGTAAGTCTGGTGGTCAGAGCGTTCCCAAGAAGCGTGTATCTTTCCACGAAGACATCCTGAAGAACACAAAGACGGACAATATTCACATTGAACACGGATTCATCACTTATAAGGGTGCAGCGGCAAAGAAAACTCCCCAAATAACCCGATATTCTTGGTGCTCTGAAGGTATTGGAGGGGATGGAGATGATATGAATGAGAACAGTCAGTATGTCTATAGAAATGCCTGCTCCGACGTGCTGGACTACGGGAAGACGGATATTTATGAGAATCCAGCTGGGAACTACATTCCATACGATAATTCGGGAATTTTTGAGTATGGACCGCAGTGTAGGGACAGAGGAGATTTTTACAGATGTCAGTGCTCAGACTCCAACTCTAGTCTAGAGTCCAATGAGGCGGATGATCAGAATTCCAATCAGAGGAGGAACTACAAACAGGCAAAGTCAAGCTCTTGTGACTGTATCGGCGGGCAGAACAACAATGGACCCGTTATCACTGAGAATTGCTACTTTTCCGAGCCCAGCATGGACACCATGCAGGAGGTTCCACAGCCAAAATCTGTGTGGAATAAGGAGAGAAAGCCCAAGAGTAGTTGCCTGAAGAAAACGACCAAGCACACGGATATCATCCAAGAATACGATTTGAATGGCAAAGTAAAGAAGTATAATGTTCATCAGCTGCAGGAAGTGAATAATTTCATTGATAGCAAGACAATTTTTGGCAGTTTAAAGAATATCTTTAGCATTCCGCTTCCGGAGAGGGGAGTTCCCGAGGGATCTGAGGACTTGCAGTCTGTATGTGAATGCATTCCCGAGGGTGACAGTCGTAGTCAGTCTCCAGTGCGTCCACGACCTTTTCTCTCGAAGAGTCTCGATCAGGGACTTACGAAGAAGTCACCAGCCAGCAAGAAGTATATTCACAATGTCGATGAGCAACTCCGCCGAAAGAACGATGCAGATCTCTATGCTCCCAGTGTTGAGAGTCGCAAGAACAGCACAGATATCCTCTCCAGTGAGATCTCTCAGATCACAGACACCAGCCAATCCACCCAGTCCCAATACAGGAACAAGTTCATTATTAATTGCGAGAGTACAGTGTTTGAGCACACGGGTGTCTCCTATGAGGCGCAGGATGAGAAAATGTTGCCTGAGGTGAAAGATGTTGAGGCAGAAACTACATCTTTCCTGGCGGTTCCCTTCACAAAGAAGCTAACCAACATCTTTAGGGGCTTCAAGGAGAGTCCACCGAAGCCTGATAGCACAAAATCTCCAAGTGAGGAGGCAAAGTTTACTCTCTTGGGAGCAACGGCTGAGGAAAAAACACCCAATAAGCCTCCTCTGCCGGTGGATGCTGGTAAAAAGGGACGAGAAACCAAGAATTCAAATCGAAATGCCATGGAATGCAGCATCACGTCGAACTCCAGTGACAGGAACTCTACAATATCCGACATCACGAGTCTCACGTCCAGTACAGCGCCCACCAGTGAGCGTCAGTTGGATGGATTCGCCAAGATTTTCGGTGATGGATCTCCTCAACACTCAAGACACTTGGCCTCCCCGGTGAGGAAGAAATCTCTGACCACCAGACCCACAGAGCGTCCCAAGATGAGTCCTGATCTCTTCAATTCTGGCCGTGAATCAAAGAACAGCCTTCTCTCTGAGGAGTTTGATGACATTCTCACTATCACCACTGATGCAAGTGATAAGAATGATAGTGACATGGTTATTGTTGACTATCCTGATGTAACTATCCCTGATCGTCCAGAGTTGAGTGACTTCTTCAAGCCAGCCACCTCTAAGACATCCCTGATCAATCGTTTTCTCCGTCATGTGACACAGAAGAAGATTCTCGATGCCACCATCAAGAGGAATCAGTTCTTCCTCTCGAAGATGAGTGCCGAGAAGAAGGTTTGTGGGAATTTGTATGTGAAAGGTGTGAAACCGAGGAATCAGGATCTCATTGAGGATCTCAATGCTGAAATTGCTCTGGAGATTGAGATGTCTGGCTATCGTCAGGGACGTCGGGAGCGCTGTGAACTCTCCCGCTTGCACATGGATGTGGGTGTTGGAGAGGTTTCCGTTGAGATTTTCAATGGAAATTGCCTCCATATTCTCAGAAATGAATCAGAATTACTCATGAAGGTCAGTTCTCAAGGGAAATTGTAGAAAGTACCTCCATTTATCTCTCTTGACCCCTTTTCAGGTCTTTAAACTCTACACTGGCTACAATCGCGATGGCCACATGACACCGGTGCTCGTTTTCCTCACGGATAAGACTCTCTATGTGACGGATTTGGTGCGAAATCGTCTTTGCAATAAATTTGTGCTTCCCTACTCGGAGCTGGATGTTATTCTGGTGAGTTGTGCAATTGTTTTATACAATGAGTTGAGGGAAGTCCTTAGGGAAGAGAATTATGTTAAAGTTTCACGACCCACTCTAGTTTTCTAGTGCAGATATCTCGGTGGCTCATATTGATAAAAGGGTAACATCTGGGTTGCTTTCGATAGAGAGCCACTAACTTTCAGGATGTTTTACACTTTTTGTAGAGCAGCTTTATAGTTCTTTGCTTTCGACCAAAGAAATAAAGTTGGAAATTGAAACTTTTTAGGGCTCTTGTGAATAAATAAAAATTTAACTTATTTTCCTTACAGATGGGACCTTATGGGAACACAGTGTTGCTGTGCAACGGTGCTAGAGATATGCAGCAAGTCCTCTTGGCTGGAGGTCCTTATCCTGCTGACGGATTAGTTTCCAGTCTGGAAATTTGTGCTCGTCGTGGTGGATCAATTCTTCCTGCGGTGGGACAACTCACGCTTGATCATTTGGCTCCACTGCAGGCCTTTGTGCGTGACAACTCGTCCATTCCCAAAGGGGATGCCTGGCAGTACTACGCAGTGGTGAACATCCCAGCAGTTGGTATGAGTTTGGAGAAGGAGCCACTGGGACCGAATGTTAAGGGTCCACTGATGCATAGGAATTTGGGAGCGAATGGCGTGATTCAGCCTTGGTATGCCAGTTATTTCCTCCTCAAAGCTGGTGTTCTCTACATGTTCTCTGACGCTGCCCTGAAAATTCCTTCCTGGGCCATTGCATTGACTGAGTGTCAGGGCGCACGGAGAGCTGTGAACACCACTCGTCCGCACTGCTTTGAGCTGATGTTGCGCACAGGAACTCTTCAGCTGGCAGCTCCCGATGAGTATGTGGCCTCTGAATGGCTTCAAGCGCTCGTTCAGTCAGCCAGCGGGCTGTTTGAGATGCAAGAGAGACATGCAACACTCGGATGTACTCTCATCATGACATCCAATCACTTGATCACCATGCGAGAGGACTTTGCAGCGCCCCTCAGGAGGGTGAACGTCTGTCCTAAGTCACCGTCTAAGGAGAATCTAGATCCAAATGGACGAACTCTCTCAGCCTATGACTCGTCAAGTGAATTCAGCTCAACACTCAGTACACCGACGAAAGGTGATCGCAGATCAAATTCAACTTTGAGCACTCCTGTGAGGAATGCTGGGAAGACTTCTGGACAACTACTGAGTCCTCAGCGAGGTGATGAGAAGAGTTACTCAAGCATGAGTAGCTTCTATGGGAAGAACTCAGGTGTTGAGATTTTAACTTGTGCAGCAATTGATGAGATGGTAGCCCTAAAGATTCCTCTGGCTCCCAACAACTGGTGGTGCGTTTTGGTGAGTATATCAATGATTATCCTCCCAAATTACCGAATAATTAAATGAGGTTTTCTTTTCTCAGGAATTCTCGTGTCAGGAAGTGCGTGAAAATTCCGATGATTTAGTGGTTTTCTTCGCCACCAATTCGGAGATGCGTCGCTTCCTGTCGATGCTAGAGAAGATGTGGCAGGTGAAGAAGGAAGAGAAATTCCCAGTTACTCTCATCTCTGACGAGGACGCCATTGGGGAGCATTGTACAAAGTTGTTTGCAGAGATTAACAAATCCTGGGAACCTCTTCTATCCGCTGCTCTCGGTTATCCTCAGTGAATCTCTATGCTTTCCTTTTAATTTTAGCCAAATTTCGCTTTTGCGATTATTTTATTGTTTTTTTGAGGCAGTTATATGCAAGATTTTTTTTTATTGTTTAGTTCTAGGTTGAACGTGATTGTGATATTTTTGCGTCAGTTTTTCGTTGCCATCGAGAGGATTATTTTCCTCCGTTAAGTTCCTGCTTTCTGTGGCGCGCTCTCGCACTTTTTAAAATGAAGAAAAATGAACAAGAATTTTATCGTACATATAAATATTTCTAGTCCTGACAATATTCTCGAAATATATATCCCATTGAATCTCATTCTAAAGATTCGTGAGTGAAAAAGACATTGGTTAAGCACGATTTATTGAAAAAGAGAAGGCAGAAAGCACAATATTTATTCACAAGAAAAAGTAGATGGAAAATGGGGAAGATGATTTTAGTGGAATATTTAATGTTACCCGATCCAAAAGTAATTAAAAATAATGATTATTAGAATATAATTAGCATCAATTCTATCAATATAATATTTACTCTGGAAGTATCTTAAAGTGATGAATAATCCACTTCGTACTACTCAAGGCTTTGTAGCTCTTCTATATCCAACCTAATAGGCAAAAACTTTCATAAAATCTACTTACAAATCTTCCTTCAGTCTAAAATACTGTTTTAAGCTTTTTTCTTAGTTCTTTGGAAGATAAGTATCTAAGACTTTTGATGTTCAATAATTTACAGAAATTCCTTGTCTCAGAGAAAAAATATGTCATGATTTGTTGTCTATAAAATGATTTCCAATGAAAATTTATTGAATTCAAATCAAAAGGAAATTTCAAGTATTGATGTTACATGTATTATGAGAAAAAGTAATAAATTATATAAACTGATGATAAACAGCCATGCAGCTAATCCATTTAATCCAGAGTGAGCTGAGCGAAATCTGCATCCGGAATGTCGAAGGTTGGTATCGGAGGAGCTTCAAATGGGAAGTCAACGCTCTCGGCGGGAGACGGAGGTGGCATCATGAGCTCATCCTCCTCGTAGGGATTATACTTAGGCGCATTCTCTTTGGGCTGATGATTGAGTGTGAGCTCGATGAGTGAGGCCATTTCTTGATTTGTCGGGCAGTTCATCTGCGCCCAGGAATTCATCACAGATGGCTCATTGTCCTTGTAAACAGACTCTGGTAAGTAATCATCGCAGTCAATCAACTCAGGAGGGGCTAAGTGGATGAGCTTTCGCCTGGGTTTCTTGAGACTCTTCAACTGAGCCCCGCCGGACGCCAGAAAGGACTTCTTCATGCTTTGTGTGGAAGTCACCATCTGATTGACAGGAGATTTGGCGAAGTATTTCAACTGTCCTTGGAAGGGAGTCTTCGGCGTGGCCCCCATGGGAGTGTTATGCATTGTGTTCATCACATCGCCCAGAGCAGTCTTGTGGTATTTTTTCTCCGAGCGGGCGCCCTTGAGGGGGTGAAGTCCCGTTGGAACAGCTGTAAAACAATTGAAATTTGCAAATGTCCCTGAAAAGCTCCGTATTCTGGACATATTACCTGCATTCTCGTCGTTATTCACGCGCAGCATGTTGCTGGGTTATCTCCAAATGTAGTTAAATAAGAATTTAAAGCGAGAATGATATATTTTTTGAGAAAATGAGGGAAATTCACAAATTTTCCAGCGTCGTTCGTTGTCTTTTCAATTGTTTGACAAAAACTGAATTGGCTGGCCTGTTTCGTTTTTACATACAAAAGTTGTCACCCTGTCGATCTCAGTCAACTTCACGATTGTTTTGCTCAGGAACGTTTGTCAAAAAATCTCACGGGAGTGCGAGTTTTCCTCAAGTTTCAGGAAAAATATCAGTGTTAAGATCAATTAGGCAGGTGAAAAAACTTCTAAAACAAACAATGAATGATCCCAACAAGAAAATCGACGTCAACATATCGTCGGTGAGTAGTAAAACCTCTCTCAATCCGGCATCTCTTTTCCCCATACTGCCAGACTTCTTTTCCAGCTTCTCAGCCTCAAGGCGGAGCTCCTGCGAAAGCAGCAGGAGGTCAACTTAGCCAAGGGACAACAGTCGATAGCAACTTTTGTTCCAAAGAACTTCCCAAAATCCGAGAAGGCCTCTAAAATCGACAAAGGCGAGAAACAAACGGAATCCACAACGGAATTGGAGGATTTCGAAATGATGAACAAATCCAAACGGATTCTGGAGGCAAAGAGCAAATTCTATGACAGGATGAGCACTTCAGGAGGTTTCCTCAACTCTGATGACAATTGCTTGGTGATGTTCAACCAGAAGAAGCAAGATCAGAAAGCGGAAAAGGGATACAGTTCCTCATCATCAGATGAAGATGAGGGACAGATTCCAGAGGAGGAGTTTCGAAGTGATGACCCTCAAGAGGATTGGGTGGAGTATACAGATTGCCTAGGGAGAACAAGGAAGTGTCTCAGGAAGGATTTGGAGTTCTTCAAGAAGAAGGATTCATCGCTGGCGGAGAACCTGCAAGATCGACTGGCCAATAGAGAAGATCCACAGTGGATAATTGACCGTAAAGGCGAACAGGAAGAAGCAGTCCCGGAAAAGGAGGAAAAAGAGGGACCTGAGGAAGAGGAAGAAGAGGACGATCTCCTGAAAACTGGACGGAAATTGCAGCAAATGCGCGAAGAATGGGAGCGGAAGGAGACTGAAAACGTGAGGAAGGAATTCGTCCACTATCAAGATGTTCTCTTTGACGGTGAGTCACTCATTCGTTTTTATAATACCTTCGTGTTAAATAAATTGATATATTTTCCAAATTCGGGTTCTCCTGTTAGAGTTTATTAATTTCGCCTCAGAAAAATATATCAGAAATGGAAAGTCTTGCTGGAATTAATTTCAAGCATATTCCGGGGACTTTTTTTAACAAAAAAAAACAAGATGACACTTTTAATTATAGCCTTTAACGTGAATTTGTCTTCTTCTCTGCTTCCCATTTTAATCGATTTTCTCTCGGAGACGATTCTCCATTTATTTCAGTCGACACGACATATTGAAGATGGTATTTCATAAAATATAGGTTGCAAAAAATATTAATAAGTGAAGATGGGAAAGATCAAAATTGCATTTTTTTTGTCCTCACGTTATACCAGAAAACCCAGAAAACAAATTGAGACTGTCATCTCTGTTCTCTTTGCTCGTCGAATTTTTTTACGCTCTTAGTGCTCAAGAAAGTTTGTGGAAACTTTAATAAAGATTGATTTTTTTTCCTTGTGAAATCGCTTGTGAAAAATCAAGAAAATTACTCTTTTACCACCTTTGATTTTCTGTGTGATAAAATTATCATTAAAGTGCAGAATCATTTCTGTTTAAAAAACCTCTACCTAGGTATATTGATTTATACAAATAATGATGATAATATAAATTGATCTACCATTAATACAGACAAGCAATCTTGTTAATTGCATAAGAATTATTTGAGTTATCATACTTATATTATGCTTTCTTTTTTTTCCCAAAAACAAACTTGCTAAAACTTTTCCTCTCTCAAGGATTAATCTTAAGCAAATACATCTTTGATGATATTGAAAAGTTTGTCAATTATTGAGTTACAGTCTTTGTTCAATTTTAGAAACTCTGTTGATTCCCACAAAGTGAACAGTTCAGGGATATAGATTGATTACACAAAATGTGTTGTTCTACCATCAAACAATTTAATTAGAAGTTGATATCTTTAATCTCTCTAGAATATCAAACAGAAAAGTGGGCAAAGGGAGCTTCTTCAAAATCATTCGATTAGACTTACTGATAAAATTTCTTTTGCTTCATCTCCTCTTCGCTTAATTGCTCCAGTTCTCTTGCCAACAGTGGTGAGAATGTAGGTAATGATTTTTCAACTTACGTTGTGTTCTCGCCCTTCTGACTTGAAAAGGAAAATTTTCAATGTGTTGCCTCTGGAGAAGAGAGAGTTCTAGAGTCATGAATCAATTGGATTTCCGATATAGATCTTGATTAATGACATTTATCCATTCGACGGAGACTCCCTGGTTGTCGTCTCGATGGATGGATAACGGAACGAAAGAGCGACACAAAAAAACATTGGACCACTCTCAGAGATTATCGATGGGGACTAATTTGTTCAAATTAGGTGAAATAATTCGACAGGCAAGGGAGAAACTGCTGAAAAGTGTTGAGATAAAGCATGAATTTCTCACCGTATTATTGTTGGTCAATCAAGGGCGGTTCAAAGTGATTAGTTTTCATTTTATTGATCTTCTCATCAATCTTATATCTAAGAAAAGGGGATACATTTATTTCCATTGTATTTTACTATAATAATAATGATTACACATGCTGGTTCTCTCTCTCTCTCTCTAAACTCTATATTGTATATCTCTTCCGAAACATCACTTCATCATGTGGAGTGTGTAAAATGCATTTCTTTTGCGTTAAATGGGATTATCTTTAAGAACAATTTTCTTGGCAATTATTGATGTGTGGGTTTTTGTATAAGAACAAATATTCACTTTTGTCTCTAATTACTACCTGCTTTCCATTGAAATGTTACACACTGTGGGATCATTAAGACGATACTTTGACTCTTGAAAATCCTACACGTAAATTGTCGTCATTATTATATTTGGTGATGGCTATTTACCAAAAATTCTCAGAATATATGGTAATTCACTTGAACATGAGGAAATGGTATCAGTCAAAAATGTGCGAATTTTTATACCTCCTAAATATGTCTTGTAATGACTTAATATTTTTTTTATACTCATTACCATAAAAGTCTCTCAATAAACTTCTTCATTTATGTCCTTCAACACTCTCTTGAATAAATCACTATTAGAGGTGATATATTTTAATAGACAATTATTACAGTAAAATATATTTTCTCAAATTGAGAATACAACTTAAAGTTATGGAATTGAAATTCGTTGCGATAGCAGTGAATATTATATTTCTTGAAATAAATATATACAAAGAATAGATATATACGAAGAATCCAAAATATATATACACATAAAATAATCGTACAGATAAATTTTAAATTTAAATAATCACTATATTTACATATAGCTGATGCAGTAAAAGACGCAAAAAATAAATAGAATTAATTAAGCGTTTTGACTAAAATTTACACATGCTAAAAAACGAGGAATAGGTATACATATAACTTGTATTTTCAATCTCTCTCACTGTTCCAGTGAAGTTTTACAGACACAATCGAATACTGTGGCGGGCGAACAGTAAAAAAATGAAAGAAGTAATTAGCAAACAAATAATTAGCATTACAATGAGACATTTTTACCGAATAGACAGAACATAAATGAGTTGGGTGGCTCTCTTTTTGTTTGGACACACTTTTTGGTTTCACTTTTTTACCAGAATGCAAATTTCCTCACTGGCCAACAGCAGAAGTGTCTGATGGACCAACTCCATTATCAAGGATGGCAAATAGGAAATGATTATTCACGGCGTGTAGTTTTATAAATCAGCTCTAAAACTCGCTGATGGTGCTGTATTGTTTTTCTTTACTGGCGAACCACAACATTTAGCATCATCCATTATGGGCAAATTAACTTGTCATGAATTTTGACTGACTATTTAAAAATTGAGCTCTTCGTTTCTTCTCAAAGTAAGGTACTCTTCATGTTGGAAAAACAAGCAATTGAATTGCTTCATTCAATTTAAGTTAATACCTACTTGAAAAATTTATCCATATATTGCACTCGTGATTTCTGAGAAGACTCTTAAATGAAGTGTTGGTGCTAAAAATTATCGCTTTTTGTTATAGTTGCTTAATTTTGTGTAGAAATAATAATAATTTTATTTGATATTCATAGTGAGAGATGTAAGAATCATTAGATTAAGCTGCTGGCACTCAACAACACTTCATTATGGGTTTAATCTTTTTGGCAATACAAAAAGAACAATATTTTCTCTGGAAATTCTGCCAAATTAAGCAGAAAAACTCGATTAGTTCACTTTTATAAGAGTTATTATTATGAAACGTTTTATTGACACGGAAAAATAAAGACTTTTCCGGTTGAGCTTTGATCCCGACATCCGAGGGTTTAATGAAAATATTCTTGGGTGCCATCCAACTTGAAGACAGAAACTTATTGTTCTAATTTGCATATTAAAGCAATAACAACATAATTTATATATCTGCAACTCCGCCATTACATATGAATTTGGGACACTTTTTACAAAAATGATCAAATTACCTTAATAAAAGGTGAAATTTAATTTCAACAAATAAAACAGAATCTCCAATATTATTAAATCCTAATTGTACTATCACAAAAATTTATTCAGAAGCCTTTCCTCGGCAATCTCAAAACTGTGAATTGCTCTAAATGGGGAAAATTCATTCAAATTGTTTGTTCTCCTCATTCACAAAAAGCGTCCTCCTGTGTGCGCGCACTTGGAAATAAGAATTGCAAAAATTTATTCACTATATATGGAGCCTCTTCCCCAGACTATAATTCTGGTGAGTGGTGTGGCTGGGAGAAATGAATTTCCTCTTCATTGAACTATCAGGAAGAGCAGGAGGAAAGTCAATATGGGTAAATTGACGAATGCCTGTGCACTTTTTGATGCTTTCTGGCTTGGATGACGAGTTGTGAGTTGAATATTTGCTGTGGACCATAGTGAATCGTCATAGTTGCTGTTGTCAAGGGTGTTTCTGTCTGTCTCCCTCGATGGATCATTTCCCATTCCGGACGCCTCCATAAAATCCTCATCATCCGTGATGTCTTCTTCCTCCTCGCGTATATGGTGATTTTTGTGATGATTCTCATTTACATTCCGTGTGGGTGGTGTCACCATTTTCCCATTGCACAAATCCGTGTTACAATAGCAATATTTCACCCCATTTGCCGTCTGACAATCATTCAAGGGAAGACTGTCACAAGTGCGAACTATTTCGTTACCTGGTTTAAAAGGGAGAGAGAAAAAAAGAGATGATTTTCAGATCAGAAATTGCAGAGAAGGAATTTTCTTTTAGTCGAATTGTTTCTTGACAGTTATTTCGCTAATGGGAGTAATAAATATTGTTAAAATTATTTGGATTTGCATAAGTGGTGGTTTTGAGAGACTCAATTTAAAATTAACAATTTTCCAGAAAAATCAATTCTTAAATTCCACGTGACACTGTGACGGAATATGAAATTGTAAATATAACGAGAGAAAATGAGAGGGATCACAAGAGTTTGTAAATAAACATGACTTTCTCATTAAATAAGTGTTCTAATGATAATGAGAACAGAAGTTTGTTAGCTGGTAAGTTCACTTGAAGCTGAACATGAAGTGTTTAATGTGTTTGCAATTTAATGGAAAATGAGCCATTGTAAATCATTTTCAATGTTATTTAATCAGCTCTCAACTGGATAAGCTCTCGTCCTATTTGAATAAATTGCGCTTTCCCCCAAAATATTTCCTAATTTCGCGATGCACTTAACGAAAAACACGAAATAACTAATTATTTTCTCAACATCTCTTTAAAATTAATTAAATTGCATAAGTGAATCCCCTCCTGATGGTGATTACAAGATGTAAATTCATTCTCACTAAGAGGATGTTCGATATTGAATTTCAAGTTTGTTGCATTTACTCACAACATGATTAATTGGGATCGTGTTAAATTGGGTGAATTTCTCTCAATATTTTAAAGTCAATTCAATTTAAACACACCATAGTGGATATTTCTTAATAAGAATTGGCGCCACAATGGAATGAATGTGCGTGTAAGGTCTGTACTTGGGGTAAAAGAAAATCTGCAACACATACCATCAATTTGAGTGATACATCCGACAAAATCTTCTGGACATTCCATTATGAATTGATCCATAGATGAACTCCTTTCAAATTCCGTACATGAAACTGATGATTTGATGCGTGCCTCTGTTCCACGTACTTGTCGGCCACGTCCTCCAGTTCGGAATGGTTCTTCAGAGCCATTTCCACAGATGTAGCATCTTCTTGCTGATGTCAGTGAATAAGCTGAAAAAAATTTCAAAAGAAAAATGACTCACTATTGCTGCTCATATTCAAGTCAAGAGAGAATAATTTCATAAACTGTGTTGTTACATTATTCCTCTGACTCTGCAAATTAGACTATTATTCCAGGAAATTGTATATTTTACTGAAATTTTACTACGAAACATGACGAAATTTAATTTCTCATTCGAAATATTCCACTATATGCTGGGATAATGAAATTGTTTATTGTTTCAATTGACTTGCCAATTGTGGCAAAATTCAGCATAAATGATGTTTAATTCATTTATTTTTTAATATTAATCCAGTTTAAATGAATTTCTCTGCAAAAACCTTTACAGAATTGACCTTTTCACGTGCGTCACCTTTAATGTGAATGACACAGAAAATTCACTATATAAACAGTTTATATTTCTCGAAATCTTTTCCACTTTTAACGTGTCAGGAAAAATCATATTTTCCTGGGTAGAGTGAAAAAACCTGTGACACAGTGTGAGACTTTTTTTCTGGTCATCTGGATGTTGAAAATATCACAGAAAGAGAGCCATTTATAATCTCTCGACATAAATTTTCCGATTTTTTCACATCATTTTCCGTTATAACTAATGAGACTATGTCATATTCAATTAGAGATATTTACAGAAATAAATTTGAGTAGAGCAGGTGGACTCTCTTCGAAATTGCAATAAATTGCAGATGGACAAGAAACAACTGGGGAGAACCCTTTTTTTAATTTCATTTTAAGAGAAGAAAATGACTTGACTTGATTACAAAGTTGGATGCGGGGAGATTCCTGATGCATAAAGGAGAATTTTAGGAATTTTGTACAATTGAATAATGTCACCTAAATTGCGAGTGTTGAACGTGAAGAATGGTTATGAAAGATGAGGAAATGAAATTCTGATGAATCAATCATATTTCATGAATGACACAATCGCTGTGTTGTCTCTATGCCATCATGCTAAATTTTTCTGCTAAACTGAAAATTTTCCTCCTTGTTTTTCACATTTCACCCTCTAGCAATTTCCCAGCATATACCCCTTGTGTTTTCCGCGTTAGCAGCATAGAGAATGTGCGGCGAAGTGGTATGGGTGGACGATGTTGTGATTCATGGTTTCTCCTGTTTACGGATTTCACATGCAAAAGTCGCCACAGTTTACGTAACTTTCCCTTCCTTTTATTACTGACTATACCAGTGTTTCACAATCTTTATCAAATTGTGAAAATATCTTTAAATTTCTTGTTTTTCATATTAGTAAAATATAATATTATCAAGTGAAAAATCACGAGATGATTTTGTAAAAACTTTCCCAATTGTGATTCCACTAACAGTGCCAAATATCTCACTTCCGGAACACTGATTGTGAACCACTGATTCAGACGCCAAAATAGCATTCTCAATGGCTCTGAGGAGACGGAGTAAGGACTGGGGAAAATTCGTGAAGCTATCAAATATGAACGAATAGCGGGAAAGGGTGAGGAAGAGGAAGATAAGTTAATGTGAGCTGAGTGTGCAGAAATTTCTTCCCACTGAGCACACTTCCATTCATAGAAAGGCGCTAAGATGAAGAACTCGAGGGTATAGTATGTGTGTGGATAGTGTGTAAAGTGGAAAAAGGGTTTCTAATGTAATTTTTGCTAGTTTGATTTACAAATTTTACCCCAAGAGTAAGGCTTATGTAATCAACAACTTTCTCATGAGGATCCTCCCTCTTAACAGTGGGTTGTGACTT
The DNA here is from genome assembly GCA_918844115.2 of Phlebotomus perniciosus. NCBI lineage: Eukaryota > Metazoa > Arthropoda > Insecta > Diptera > Psychodidae > Phlebotomus > Phlebotomus perniciosus. The sequence goes on from CAKKOB020000022.1 coordinate 21,802, forward strand.
GAAAAAGTCATTTGGGAGGCATTTCCTCTCCTCATACTTTGGCATCTCGACTTCCTCATGTTCCACCGGGTCGCCAAACTATCTTCTGCCACTTGATGGGGGAATTGTCGTGGTGTTCACGAGAATATCTTCAAAACTAACATAGATTCGGCTTTTATCTGTTTCTTGCCTCCTTTTTCTGCAACCTCCAATGTGGAAGAACGTCATTTAATGTCGACGCGTCTGCTATGTATATATGCCTGGGTGGAAAGAAGTTGCGGTGCAGAAGTTCTGGGTGGTTGTTTGACTATGGGTGGGAATGGGGGCGAAAAATAAAGAAAGTTGTACAGAATAAATTCTTAATGGAATGAAGACACCAGAGAAAACCACCATCGTGTCTCTTCCGTTCATACCAGCGAAAAGTCTAATGATAGCGAGGAGTTTGTATATCGTGAAAATTTTCCACCAGTGCTGCGGAAAAATGACTTGAGATATATGGATGCAATAAACTCTGTTTAGTTGGATATTTCCTCAATTTTCTCCCACTTCACCGACGTAATGCTCCATGTAAATTTTCCCGTGCATAAATGCATAGTTATGTGTTTTTCCACAGTCACAATTGTAGGTTTTTTTTCCTACTCAGAGGGAAAAAAGTTTTACTTATGTGCAGTCACAAGAGGGATTTTTTTGCTGGGCTGCGTGAACTGAATGAATGAAACAAGAGTGAATTTAATTTGGCATAGTGAATGTTTTTTCCTCCCATGTTTTGTTTCTGTATGCAAGGAGAGAATAAATAGAAATATAGGAGAAACGAGGGATGAATTTCTGTGATATGATACATTAGTTCAACTTCATTTCCCTGCCGTGATTTGTGGTAGATTTATGTGTTGGGAAAAGGGAGGAAATAGGGAGCATTCCTATTGCAATTTGGCTCCCATTGAGGGTGGTTACAAATAAACACTTCCATTATTCATGTTGCAATTCAATTTATATAGTCTTTTATTACAATTTCAATTTGTTTTTGAGAGATTGTTTACATCAGGAAATTTTCAATTTAATAATTTGTCGTGTTTTTCAATATCAAACTATAATTTTGTATGATTGAAGAATAATTGATGGAAACTTAAACAGAGAAGCAAGATATATCATTTTATCCTAATAGCATCTTAAATTGAGCCATTTTTGTATGTAGATTTTAGAGAATGTTACTATTAAATGATATCCCTCTGTGCTATAGGTTAATAGCACTTTATCTGACCTCTGCCTGGTTTGATGATTCCATTCCTTCTGCAGGCGAAATGCTATAAGAGGAAAAGGGAATAAACTCGAGGGAATGCTCTTTATTAGGAGCAAGGAAAGCTGGAAAAAACGTATTCACTGACGTGGAATTTTCTAATTGCATTGTGGATTTTTTCATACTCATATACCCCATGGATTTTTCTCTGTCCACTTTCATGTGGCATGCAATCGATCCCTGGAAGTTTTGCTCTCTCACCAGCAGTTTGTTGGCCTAGAAAATCGCTGGCTGTGTGGCTCTGAATGCAAAGAATGCAATTTTTCCGAACCGTCCTCTTTTAACTTATCCCAGTCAGTGGATCATTCTCCACTGATTTTTTATGGTAGGTATTCTGTGCAATTAGTATTCTAAATTGCTTTTCCATATTGTCCATGGGGATGTGCTGTTTGTTCATTTTAATGCAACATTCCATCACTTTATTAGTTGTGTTCTGTGAAATTCTTGTCTTCTCTGGGAAAATATTCATGTTTGACAGTGAAAAGATTCGTGCTTGAGCATTTAAACTCTTCCACTAATGTGTAAATTAGTTTTGGAGAAGTTGCGTGAAATAACTTTTCCATACCTAATACCTATGAGCAAACTTGTGCATGTGAGTTATTTCAGCAATTGCACTAAATAATAAACTATAGGCACTTATATTGCATAAAGCTGGAAATTAGTGTAACTGTCATTGAAGTGCCATGTATAATATAAATGCCCGAAAATTGGATTTTCAAGTTGGTGAATTTGGTGAATTTGTAATGAAAATTTTAATACTAAAGGGATATAGTGAAGCTTGGTGTAAATTTTGTGTTTCTGACTTCAAATTCTCTTCTGTATCTCACTATATGTTTATATTATTTTGTAGACATGACTAAACACTAATTCTGAATTACGTTTGTACGATGCATTATGTTTTTGGGGTATGTTTATAAATCGGCGCTCGCGCGTAGCTGCACATTTCAAAATTGTGTTACTTTCCAAATGATTTTGATTGAGTTTGTGAATGCAGTTGGATATAAGATCGAGGGTGGTACAAAGACTTTCACTGTGTGCCAGTGTTTATTTTATTAGGTATGTAATCTAATTTTAATCGTACTGTCGTGTTTTTTTGTGTGGGGAAAAATGAGGAAAAAGCCAAAACATTATGAGAATGATGTTCTGTCTCGATTAACATGGCTAATGACCTTTTCTCTCTCCTTAATTTGCGTCTCTCGCATTGTTGTTGCACCTTTTTTCAAATGTGAAATTTTTATCTCTTGAAAATGTTTTCATTATGTGGACAACTATGTCCCGAAAAGTAGGGGTGGAGAGTGAAAAATTGCTGAAATTGTTGTCTATTTAGAGGGAATTGCATCTGGCGGGTAATTTTTATCACTAGGACTTTGACACTAAATTATATGCAGGTGTCTTTTGTATTCAAGTTACACAGAGTGTTTATATCATTCCTAACTGACTTGGAAAAATGCTATGAATAGTTTTTTTATTCTTTGGTAAAATAAAATCTTCCTTTTAATGGTTTTCAGGAAAGTCAGAAAAATGGATTCGTGTGATTGACTTTCATCTCTTTAGTATGCCCCGCATGCGTGGATTATGGAGCTTATTAAATTATTTGTTATTTAAAATAGGAGAGGTATCATCTTCACCGTATAACCGGATTATCGAGATTTTATCGCCTTCACAAATGTGACATTCAATTAATTTTTTCCCTCTTTTCATTAGCATTTTATAATGGATATTAACATGATGCTTGCGCGACTTTTTTTAGCCCTTCGGTGGTATTTTCTCATTCTTAGATTGACGGGAATTCTCTTTTCTTGCTTAAAAGTCAATACTCATTTACGCAGTCATGAAGTCTCAATTTGAGAGATAGAGTGTGTCTAGAAAAACCCATGATTATATACTTTTTGTGTTCTCCATGATTTCAGCACACTTTCGTGACTGTAATAAAGTAATTAAATTTATATTAGAGAATACATTAATAGATTTTTTGTTGATCACCTCGATTTTCACGCCGCCTGAAGAAGTGTGTAAGATATTATGAAATATCAATTTGAGACGAATGTTTAGATTTTGCTCATTCACACTTTTCTCGAATAATGGCTCCGAGATCCAAAATCTTATATTGTAATGTATCTTGAGCCTTTCAATGGGAAATATTTATTGGAAATGAATTTCTTATTGACAGCAACATGATTTACATATAGGCTGGATTGGCTGGATCGAATTTAGCTACAAGATTGAATCTGGAAACATCATCGTAAATGTCATGTTTCTTCGTATATGAACTTGTGTCGCAACTTGATCATATTATGCTTCTTTTGTAATCATACTCTTGTTCAGGTGGGAAATTAATACCTTTTATTGGTGTTAAGGGACTCTTGTGGCCTCAGATGTTCTTCGCCCACTTTAAGTTGTTGCTCTTTGTCATATAACCAGCACTTTTTAGCTGGGATTCCTCTATCCCAGCTTATTGTAATGGGTCACCAAAATCGAAGTCAGCTCCGAGACCCCGGACTAGGGGCGCTCCACGAATTAGGGTCCCAACATTCCAAAAATGATGTGCGCTTCAAAAGTTTTCCGGCCGGCCGGCCGTAACATATCGGCTTATAGCGAGAGAACGGTGAGAGATATCGACTTCCGGTTTTCACCAAAGGTCATATATCAGTGGGCCGCTACAAAATGGTGATGTCAAATCCCAGCCCCCACCCCCACATCCGCCATTTTGAAACACCCCAAAATTTTATTTCTTAAATAGCTCGGCTCCTATAGCATGGATCTGTCTCAAATTTCAACACGTTGTAGCTGAGGTCGAGACTGTGGATTTCATATATACGGTCACTGTTCGACTCTGTTCTTTACCACCAAGTTTCAGCTGATAAGCGAATTGCATTACATCCCGAGGTGGCCCACCGAATCCCTTGCAAAGCTAAACTTGGCGTGTGCTTTGCCATTTTTTTTATTGGTTGGGAAGGAAAAGGCGTTGCAAGACTTGACGACACCGTGTCAATTGGT
>CAKKOB020000022.1:26159-93760 GCA_918844115.2 Phlebotomus perniciosus
GGAGCCGAGCTATTTAAGAAATAAGATTTTGGGGTGTTTCAAAATGGCGGATGTAGGGGTGGGGGGTGGGATTTGACATCACCATTTTGTAGCGGCCGGCTGATATATAACCTTTGCCGAAAACCGGAAGTCGATATCTCTTTCCGTTCTCTCGCTATAAGGCGCTATACGACGGCCGGCCGGCCGGCCGGACGGAAATTTTTTGAAGCGCACATGATCTTCGGAATGTGGGGACCCTAATTCGTGGAGCGCCCCTAGTCCGGGGTCTCGGGGCTGACTTCGATTTTGGTGACCCATTACAATAAGCTGGGATTAGGGAATCCCAGCTAATATCACTGAATTTGAAAGGTGACAAATTTAATTTTCTGACGGAGATTAATTTTTTTTATGTCAACAAAAATGATATGCACTTTTTTTTATTAAAAAATACATTCCTCCCCTATTTGTATGTATTAATGTATATCTACACCACTCACGGAATTAATTGACTGCAGAGGAATTTGACAAATATGTATTGGGATGATGGAATTATTTCCATGCTTTAACTCAATCATTCAATTAGAGAGGAAACATTTTTCACCTGAAACATACAAATTCCTGAGGAGGAGGTGAATGCTGAGAAAGATTCTTCAATCCATTGTTCCACGTGTCAGTTGTATCAATAGGACAATTTATTCATATAACATGATGGCTAAAAATACCTATTATTTATAGACTGTAGAAAAAGGTTAGGCACAAATAAAATAAACACATACGATTGCCCCAAAATACGAGACGCGTTGAAATGTATCACAACGTGTTGCAGAGATCTAGTAATGTGAGAGGAATACCTAGTCAATTGTGATGTTAATTGCACCCAATAAATTACAAGTTTGTTTGACAAATTATCTCAAGAATAGTATCACATGTGTATGAGCTTCCTCAATAATTTTTTCTTCAACATTCACATGTCTGTCGTGGGAATTTGAGATATAAACAAGGAATAAAGTGAAATGTGTTAAAAAAAAAGCGGCATCTTCAATCACGCAACTCTTTCCTGCTCTTCGACACTTTGATTACGAGTCATATGCTATCGTAAAAATTAAATTGACCACAAAATTGTCATTTAATCAATGTTGATACATCAAAAAGCTACCAAGTGAAAGATTACTTTTTAATTAAGACTCATGCCATATCGTCGTTTCATCTTCGCGGTTTGCACTGACTTTCTGTGGGTAATTATCAAGCAGTGTAATAATAAGACGTTTTGGGTGGGCAAACGGAAATAGTGCGTTAACTTGTAATAGGGGAGAATAATATGCCTTTTAATTACAACATGAAACATTGGCGCTAAGAATGCATTTCCCTTTGGTAAAATGCTTAAAATGTAAATTATCCTCACGAATTTATATTTGTCACATTACTATGCATTGCAATGTCAATATTGATATTTTTTCTGCATATTTTTCCGGAAAGTGGGGCTATATTTGAGCGTATGATCCGTGTGTCCCAGTGTGATCATGCACTTGGTGGAACCACAAATACTCAACACGGTGGATTGATATAAAAATCTAAATAACGTGAAAGCAAATGAAATTGAACTAAACTAAATAAACATTGCGCCCAAAAATCTCTCTTTAGTGCGCTTGCATATGAAATGGAGAAAAAAAATTGAATTGTTTGTCTCAAACAAATATCAGATGCATCGTGTACAAATTTTCACCGAATCACCAACATCTGCATCACTTTTGGACTAGTCTCCCATAATGATTGTTTGGGCGGGTGCTCTTGGGTCTGTCTCCAATTCCAAAATGGGGAGAGGTAAACGTTAAGTGAAAGAGAAGAGCATAAATGAGGGAAATTGAAAATAAATAATTTTTTCTCAATGTGAAATTGTCAGCTACATCTGTGTTGAATCCATTTTTGATTGCCTCTTGTGCAAACAAGGATAATTGTTAACTGACTTTTAACTTTTTCTAAACATCGGGGTGTATTCATTGTATAGAATCGACAAACATCTTATATTGCATTTGGTTCAATTTCCATCATCAATTTAAACTCTATGGATATCCATTTAACAATCAACAATCGACCTGTAAAAAGAAGATATGAGGAGCAGGGCGAAATAATTACGTCTCCTTCATTCTTTTCATTCGAAATGTTTTATCTGAATGGTTTAATTGTATTGGAACAGGTTTTATACATTTTTTCACCTTTTTCCCATTCACGTTCAAATCGCATATTTCAGGTGAAGGTGCTTCATTTAATTTTTCTTTAAACTTCCTCATCTGTCGTTTTTCCCCCATTTCATCCAACATATCATGTCCAACAGTGGATAAAAAGGAATTTTATATTGTTAAATTCATCACTGGAGGTGAAAGAATGTTTTTTGGGACACTATCTTAATGGAGAATGATGGTGCATCTTACAAAATCTACACGAAAACTGCTCCCAATTCAAATATTAAAGAGAAACTTTGGCATTTTATTACTCTTTTTGTGCGCCTTCCACTAACTGTTCTAATCAATCATTGTGATCATTCTATACAAAATATCTAATAGCTCGTGTAGAGTTATAAACAAAAAAGAAGCACAAAATTGATATGTTACAATTTAACAACACCCTAAGAGCTCTTGAAAGTGATCTTTCAGGGCAGAGAACACTCCTCAATTGATTAATCTTTTACTCAATTGGACTTTGTGTTTTATGTCCATTTGATTTACAATCCAATGCAATTGCAATTTTCTTAGCTTCGTGTGGATTATCTCAATCGAGGTAATTGTTAATTCTCGTCACGCCTAATGAGATTCTAATCAATATATTGAGAATTCATGGAGAAGAGGTTCACACTAAGGGGATTTTAGGATTAGCCAGTTCACTCTTAGTTAAGTCTATCTGGAGCAAAACTTTATGCATTATTTTAAATTTACTTCTAATTTGATTTTCTTTGGGAAATAATTTGTAACATCCGTTTGGCTATTAAACTCAGTATTCAGCATTCTTCGTAAACTTTTTCTATCTGAATTTTTTTTGCAAAATAAATAGGTTTCTCTTTAAACTACTAAAATATTTTTCTTATATGGCATTTATCTACAAGCGAGTGGAATGGAAAATGCAAATTTTCATTTGGTTGCGAACCATTTTCCCCTTTGGCGAAATATTAATATCTCCATTTTATTCGTTGTGAAATAACATTTGAAATTAAATGACTCTTTCACATAGTTTCTCAAGAAATTCATAGCGATTTTCTTCTCTCTATAATCTAAAACTAAAACTTTTTTTTATTAAATGCATCGCACGATGAAGAAGCAATATATTCAAATCTTTTGATGGAGAGAAAGAAAAACACTCTAATTAATTTATTCGATTCAATAAGGAGAAATGGGAGGAGTGATGGAATTTCTTTTTGACATGTAAAATATTCAACAGGAGTTATCGCCAGGTCTTTTTATTACGATTTATCAAATGCATTATTATACAGAAAAGTCATAAATCTTTAATGTTAAAGAGAAAATGCATTAGGAATGTTCTGTAATTTCAATCGACGAGTCCAATAAGTTGAGGAAAATCGGGCGAATAAAAATTTCGGTGATTAATAAATCATTTATCTTAAGTGAGTAATCTTAAACTGTTATTAATCAACTGAGAGAGCGTTTTCTGGCCTTCCACTTTCTTCAAGCACCAAAAAACCACATTATCCATCGCTTAATCAGCCGAAAGCCCCTATAATTTGGCTGAGCTGAAGAGTACGTTATCGATTGGACTTTTCGGGGGATATTATTATTTTTAATTAAGACACTGGAGTTTTTTGTGCTGTTGTGTTAATTAAATTATCGCGTAAAATCCATTGTAAACCTCTCCCCATACGATTAACAAAATGTGGTTCATAATTTATGATCTGTAATCCAATGATTAGGTCAATATTTGTAATAATGCCAAAGAGTTGGTTTAATCGGGCTGCACCATAATTTATAGACTTATGTAAAAATATGAAAACACGCTTTGAATTTTAATAATATCAAAAAAAGACCTTCAAAATGGGAGGGAAACACGGTTGATGAAGGGCCCACATGTTTCTTCCAATTGCTAAATATTCAACAGCCGACATGTTGGGTCTAATTTGATTGGCCATTTGTATTAATAAGGCTTTTGAAGATGTTTCTTTGCAATTTAGCATAAAAAGAATATCTTCCACAATTGCTTTAGCTATGGATTTGAGACAATCAAACGTGTTATCCAAAAATTGATGGTGAATAATTTGTTGTCAAATACCTTCTTAATCAATCTCATTTGACAATTTGATTGTAATTTCATCACTAATGTTGTGATTCTATCGTATAAACTCAATTGTGATTTATTTACGGTGTAATTTGATTTTATTGAATGGCACCTTAGGAGAAAGAGATGTTTTTTCTTCCATTTCTAAAGAATTTTCATCTAACGGGTCACCACTTCTTTCTGGGTTTATTTCTTTATTGAGAAGCATGGTTATGTTTATGGACTTTGTGGATTTTTATCTCCTTTGGCGGCAGAAAAGATGGTTTTTACCCAGCACCAACCTTTTTTTTGCACGAATGTTATATTATAGAATATTTTACAGCTTTTCGACTACGAAGAATTTCCCACAATTGGCTTGCGAAAAATGATTGATTCTCAATTCGCCAGTAGCAAATTTCCATATTTTTTTTCTACAGAAGCTTAAAAACCAGAAATATAGTCATAATAATGAATCTCCCTCAGAAAGCAATAAATATTCCGCGATGAATTTTGTGGGGATTTTTGATTGGCGTCGCTTGAAAGTGAATACACAAAGAATTTCGTCTTTTATTCCTCGTGATGTGTCATATTAATAAATTTATGTCACAAAAAGCGGCATAAGTTTTTTTCTATGGGAGTGCTTGAAAATGCAAGGAAAAAACTGAGATGTGGTAAAGAGTTTTTACCAATGACATTTTTACACACATAAAAAGTTTCAGCTCAAGCGGCAAAAAAAAAATTCAACCGCTTGTGCCATATGTGAGAAAGATTCTTTGGGAGTTTTGGCCAAATGAGTGTGTTAAAATATTTTGTGAATCTCATGTTTTGGCTACCATTTGATATCTTTGTTTAGATGGTGTGACGGTCTGAAGTCATTAATGAGGATTTCCACTTTCATTTGCCGTCCACACATTTTCTCTTCGGCAGGAGGGGAAATGCTATTTGGGCAGATGAGGAGCAATTAAAATTGGCCAATTGTGTGTGAGGGAAGTAAACAAAGTCACATCGGAATATTCGGAATGGCTATGCTAGACATCGAGGGGACTGTATCGTCATTTAAGCATGTGTTTACTTTGGTCATTTCTCAGTCAGAGAGACAATAAGGATTGTGGAATATTTGACTAAATGACGGAATACCGGGAACTATTAATGATTAATGGATCATGGAGATTCCTTATGTTTCAGAAAAATACGCACACCATAAAAAACTCTTGCGCGTGGCTCAATATTTCTTTCTGATGATATCTTACATCATCTTTTCCAAAAAATCTGCTGAAAAAATCTTTCCTTCCCGCTTCATTTTGTATGACTGAGCAATTAGATCATTTTCAACACTTCAATATCGCGATAATCCAATATTGGTGTTTTTATGCCATTGAATCCATTGAAAAGAATGAATCAATGCGAAGCTATAATTCCAAGAGCAAGCAAAATGTATTGACCTTCTCCGGGCGAAATAAATTTTATTCATATGTTCTCAAATTTTTTGCTACCTTCTTCTGGTGAGACAGAAACACAAATTGAGAATTCGCATAGTATTTTTTTGCCATAATTCTGGTAGGTGGTCTATTAGGTCAATGACACAGTTTATCCCCAACTTTTCCCATAAAATAATTACTCGTGCAAATTACACTATTATGATCTTCCTCGTTGGCGCTTTTAATTGGCTTGGTGAAAATTAGAAGGGGCAATTAGTGGGAGATACCAGTAGCTCTCTCATCTTATCATAGGCGATAAAACTGTGAAATTTAGAGGGAAAAAATTCGATCTAAAAATACACGTGTTAAAATGACAAGCTGTCTGGTTGGATTGCTCACAGAATTATGTTTCACACGCATCGCGAATATTTTGCGAAACCTCAAATGTAAATAAGACTTAATTTTAGATTAAAGACAAACACATGAAGTTCATCAATTAATTTTTCTTCAGTACAATCTCGTGGTCATTTCTTCTCTCTCCCCTGGTCTGACAGATAAAGTGACTAATCTCATTAAGCGTCTCCCTGTCGTGAGATAAGATATTTGATAATTTCAATTGGCGGAAAATTTCATCGCTAAAAATTATATGTGGCATTTTTTTTTAGATAAAATCAAAATAGATTCTCTATTTCGATGTTGTGAGGCCTTTTAATAGCTGTAACAGAATTTTACTGGCTAATAAACACAACAATGCATTACAAAATCGGACAACCAGAAAATTAGTTTTCCAACTGAAAGGAGTTAAACATTCACTAACTTCCATAATTTTCGCCAATAATATACTTGTATTTTCTGAGAAATCTGTTATCTCAATACTTTACAAGTTTCCAAACGAATTGTGCCAATTTCAGCTATATGAATGATTATAAAACATAAAGAGCTTTTCCGTAGTGTTTATTTTATGAATTATAGCCCCCATTGAGGGAGGTGCGGGTGTCTAAAATAGAGTCAATCCTTGAGTCTGTTTAGCACTCTATATTCGACTAAATTAATAATTGTCGTAAATCAGCGGAAAACACACGACAATTCGCTCACGCGGGAATTAATGCATATAGTCGTGAGTGTCTGAAACACCGTGGCTTTTTGTCGGGACGGAAGTTGATCCATTTTTTGTGACCACCACCAGCGTGGTGTCTCACTCGCTCTCTTATGTGATTTAGTGTAATTTTAATTCTATTTGGATTTCTCTTTATTTGTGTCTTTCATCTGTAAAGTCCAAAGTCAATTTTTGTCAGCACGAGTGAGTCAGGAAAGAGTTTAAACTCGCGATGAGCCACACGGCGCATAAAAAAGTATGGATTTCTCTCTTATTTTACTGCGACTTGGCTATTTAAGCCAATTGAATTCCATGGGGAAGACTACGATAATTCGCAATTGAACTACCATGAAGAAATTTTATTTTTTACCGCCTTGATGGTGATTTCTCTTGAATGTTTGGGAATTTCCATTGGAATTGGGATGTGGTTTTCACTGTATATATTTTGTTTATCGTTTTGGGTGGTTTTAGTTTTGAGCCAAGGAGTGTTTGAAGAGAAAATTGTAGGTGTTGTGTCTGTCTGGTTCTTTAAGATTCCCGCTGAGCTGATGAAAAGTTTGTCTGAGGGTGGGAATAAAAGCCACATAGAGTGAAATGAGAAAATATTTTGCGACTCTCGTGGGTGATAAAAAAGCTTTTTCCACTATAGTATCAAAAATGCATGTAAAATGATCTCTATGGCTGACAATCAACAAATGTAATAAATAACGATAGAGAGGGAGGATCATGGCTTTTACCATAGAGCATGTGTTGTAAGATGATGATTTCAAGTGGGAGTTAATAAATAATAAAGAAAATGGACACAAAATACACCGCTCACGGGAGTTGGTCGCAGTGGTGAGAGAAGATGACAGGATTTTATTTCCATGAACAGCACCACAGAGTTCTATTTTCTCCAAATGATATTTTTATTTTAATATCATCACTTTTTGCATATGCTCAACGATAAAATATATTTATAGATAAATCTCTGATGTGGTACACCTGCAATTTGTATCAACTGAATGAACCTCTAATCAGGCCATTTAGTCAGACGATCTCGATGTGAAATCGAGACACACCTTTAATCTCACGATCACAAATATGCTAATTAACTCGCAGCTTCTCGGTATAAATGAATGAAATGAGTATGCTTTTTTCTGTTGCTCATCTTGTCTCTTTGGGATCTAATGGTGATGATTTGACTGTGAGAGCAGCAAAAAATTGGACTCATGTGGTCAAGTCTCAGTAAATTATTGAAATGATACAAGTGTGAGATGTATCGGGGGTTAAAGAAGTTCCCCAGTGATATGAAACACATGCCAAAATGCTGCAAAACAAGTTCTGTGAACCGTGAAATTTTAGTTTACTCTCCAAAGAGGAGTTGAAGATCGATAAAAAGCGTAAAATATTCATATATCGAATACAGTGAGATATTCAGCAAAGAACAATGTCTAACCAGCTCAGGGGTAGAGCACGACTTTATACAAGAAATATTCTAGAGACACCAACTTAAAACTTTGTGGACAGACGAAATTTACGATGACACTAAAGTGATACATTTTGACTGGGATGTCAATAAATTTTCTTCAATTACACCTCTTCGGATGGTGGAAGTGCACTTGAGTTTTCAATGTGTTTGAGGGAAGAAGTTTTGATGTAGAATAATGAGTAAGAATTTCCAGTCGGACTAATGAGATCACAAAAGAGTTGGCAAAAAGATTTCAAATACCCATTGAATTTTATTCATTCAGTTCAAGCATAAAATCGTCTGCTCCATTCTAGAATGCTACAAGTGTTTTGTTGAACTTTTTCATTGGTCAAGGGACGAATATTCAGTAAGAATGACCAATTCATATATTCAACTAATTTCAGCGTATAAATATAACTTGAGTATCAGGATATGCTAAACAGAATTTCACGCTATGCCACACACATAAAATATTCTGATGGTTTAACCTTCGGATTGTCAGTTAATAATAAATTTTTGCAAAACACCAAACTCTGACAGAATGCATTAAAAATTTTGTGTTCACGTGCAAGATAAGAATTTTTGTGAGTATCGCCCAGGATAATTAAGTATTATGCTTGACTCTCTAATGGTATTTGCGAAAATATTGAATTGCTGATGATTTGGGTGATTTTAATTGGTCGATTGGTATTCAACAAAGTGATGATCAAGGAGAACGGCAAACTAAACACTGATTGTGGTTAGAGATTCTGAAGTGTGCTTGGTGGAATTTAATTATAGAGGGAGACCAGTTGGGTCAGTCAATAAATATAAATGTTGAGAAGAGTTTCTGCATCAATTAAATCCGCTCAGGAGATTCACCTATCTTTTCGGTCATTTTTGGAAATCACATTCCCTTCACCAAACAGTATGACCACTCTTTTGCGATTTTGCACAATTATCGAATTAAATGTCCCAGCGATAATTTAAGGACGCAAGATAAAATTAAACATAATGACTGTTTCATGTCATCCGTCTTTTTTTTCATTCTTTTAAGGGGCTCTTGGTGGCAATATTAAAGTTATCTCTGGCAAAGTTTTTTGAGCACTCATGCAAGAGCTGAGACAATTTTTCACTTAATTCATAATTATGCCAAAATTAATCACAATTTTTGTCATTCTCGCGGTAACACTTGAAGTGAAGTTGACAGGGAACATGAAGTGCTTGTTGCCTCACAAAGTGACGCTGTCCGGGAGACATGTTAGACAATTTTCAACAATGAGGATCCTAAAAGCGCCTCATAAGTTGTGTGGGAAATTTGTCGAGAAGCTCTTCTAATAAGGCGGGGGTTGCTCTTAAAATTAATCTATTTCTGTTTTCACTCACACTCGCGTTCATTTGTGGTAAGGCGTGCAATTCCCAGTTAGAATTCAATTCAATGTTCTATTATATTGCACGTCAACCTACATTTCAGCTTGTTTCTGGAGAAAATATTTTCATTTGTAGACATTTGATTATGTTTTGCATAACAAAGGTGGTTATTTGGTGATATTTGCGATATTTGCAATCAATTTTTATTTTGTGGGTTTGGTTTTATGTGTTTCCAGTATTATACCCTAATTGCTAATGGCTAAAAAGATATTCAATTTCGCCTCTTGTGCAGCACTCGTGGAAAATATGACCATATTGAGTCAATAAAGATATGCATTCATTGGAATTGGTGAAATATTTAATATTGTGCTATATTATATTCACGTTTTCATCGTTAGGATTATTTTGTGGATTTTAATATAATCTCCGGTGAAAATCCTAGGTAATTATTGGCAAGAGGATTAAGAGCGTCCCTCTTTTCGTATTTGCATTCCCTCTCCTGTTTTTTTTTATATAGCAGGTGTAATAACTTTATACAAAAGTACGAAACATACAACGAAGTAAGAAAAACTCGAAAACTTCTTAATTAAAACAATTCTTCTCAATATCTTTTCTTATGTCTAATTAGAGTTTGTGAAAATGCAAAGGAATTCCATTAAGGCATTTTCATCTATAATCACTAATCATTCAGCTAAAGAACCTCCAAGACTCACACAAATGGAAAGTGTGAAAATCTTCAGTTTTCTCATGGTTCACTATTAATTGATTGATTGGCCATTCATGAAATGCTATGAGCACAATAATTGAGAGACGAAACGATACGTTTTGGTATTTTTATGTGCAAAAAAAAAATAAAAAAGAAAATGGGTAAAGTGGAGAAAATTTATTGGATTGGCAAACTTCTCAAAAGTTTTTCCATTTGCTGCAGATGCATCATATGGTCAAATTACAATGGCTTTTCGGGGATGAATCTTTCAGGGTAATGTGCAAAGTGTAAAGATCCCATTAAATGTTACTATTATATATTTGCTATAGAGCCAAGTCGTAGGTTAGTGCCCAAAATTTAAAGACGTTATGAAGATTTTTCAACTCTTGTGTAATAACATTTCTCTTATAGATTTTTAAAGCGTCAAATATGTTTTAAAATCTCATGCTATATTCAAGGATTTTCATTTAATTATTTGCACATGAAACAAAGCGTCATAAATTGGCTGAATGCTCGATTTGTAATGTTGTATAATGAAAATATTTATTTTTTTGACAATGTAATTTCCCGTCAAATTGATGTCATCACAGCTGTCAATTCAAAAAATAGAAGTAGGTACCTCAAAACCGATATTTTTTGCACGTCTCTCAAAGACAAGACCAAGCAATAAAAGATATCACGTAACATTGTAATTTTCGTTGAAGAACTCTTGTAACTTCACTTTTATCTGTTTCTTTTTTCGTTTCCTTCATCTCCCAAGAGATGAGACACAATAATCATTTGCACGCGAGATTTCCCTTCCCTTGCAAAACCAAAATGAAAATGGAGCAAATGATCATTAGTTGTATCTGTTTCTCCATGTGCTGTTTTTTTTTATTCCACGACTCGTTATCAAAATTATACCTATAGCAGAATGATGAGTAAGAATTCCACGCATACATTAATGCTCACGGGGAAAATCGATGAATATCTAGAATCTAGAGAGAGTTTATCTCTAACATATTAAGCTGGCACTATCATACCGCGAGTTTCAGAGACAAAATTAAGCCATAATCTCTCATGATATAATCTGGAAGAGTTCAAAAAGCGGTTGGGAATCTCTTGGGAAGAATTCTTGTAATTCTTCTGATGACATTTCTGAAGATGTTCTTTCCGTTTGTCAACGCACCGACAAATCTGTCCTCACCGTTATAATTAATGTATTTAATGTGTATAATTTTCCATCCTACACTGAAATCAATGAATCTTCATTGGCTCTTTCCGCGAGCAAAGGTGGCACTAATTAACGATGAAAGCCACCGAAAATTTACAGGGTTTTTAGCTAATCCATTCTCTCGATTTTCACAAGTTTTCTCCTCGAGTGCTAGTATAGTAAGGTGCATGAATAAATTATTGAGATGCAGAATGGAAACCGACATTAATTTCCAAAGTCAAAGTTCTCACCCACTTCCTAGTTTTGTCTAATGAGATTTATTATTCCAATGAGAAACCCTCAAATTAAGACTCATGGGATGGGAGTCACATTAAAATCTTTTTTCTCTCCCCCTTCCCAGATTATTGTACAAAATGTCCATCTGTCGGGAGTCATTAATCGTGTAAATGGCTTGTAAATAGTAATCAAAAGAGAGTGAGAATATTGACGGAGTGATTTTATCGAATATAAAGATATCTTCCTGGGGTGAGGGCTCATAGAAGACACAATAAAAGTGGTAAAACGCGGCTTTTTACGGCTCTATTGTCTCTTTCAATCTTTTCTATACCTACCTTTGAGACACTCAATTCAAACGAAGACGAACAATTCTCCAAATCTTTTGGGAGATTTTTTCTTCAGTTCTGGCAGAAAGATCTGCTTCCTTAATGTGATATCACTCCAAACATTTATTAAGTGGCGTTTTGTTTTCCACAGTCAATTCAACAAATTTTCTCTTGAGAATTCACAGACTGCAAATATATATATATGGCAAAATTCTCAGGAAGAAGAAAACAATAAATAAAATGGTTTATAAATTTCCACTGCGAATGACACATTTTGTAGATGTATTTAATTTTCGCTCTTCACTGGCAATTAATTGCAACATCGTCATTAATTTATCCTACAGTCAATGTTCTCAAACAAACGTATGGCTAATAACACATGAGTTTCAACAATATGAATTAATTGGTGTTTGAGTGTCAATGATGCATTCGAAATTACTTGTTCTGTTTTGGATAATTTCTCGCATGATGGGATATTAGTAACACTCACTGATCAATTATGGGGAATTTATACCAATTCTCAGGAAATTCCCCGAAAGACAACGATATCCTTTGAATCGTGCTTGTGAGTTGAGGTTCTAGATTTTAATATAAATCCACAAAGAGAGATTACATGTCTATACATCAATTCCGATTTATTCATCCTCACCAACTCTGGCCCCAACAAATATCTTGCGAGGGTTGATTTCGAGTGACTAACAAGAATTCTATTGTGGGAGATTCTCCATCATGAATTGGGAGACAGTGAGAAAAGGGCAAAAAGGCATGAATGATGATGACTCATGATGAAGTTTATGTACAAATTTGGCCAAAATCTCAGACAAACAATTCGCCTATTTGGCAGTGTTCCGATGGAAACGATGAAAATATGAAGAGAAAGTGATTTTCATCACAAGGGATGATGACACTAAAGTTTTTATGCGATAATTATGAAGTTTATTCATCAGAAGGAATCCCTATTGAAAATTTTCCTTTTTATCGTTACCCCAGAAGCGTCCGACAAAAAGCCCAAATTGTAATACCATCTTCCCGCAGTGATGAGTCAATTGAATTTTGTCTCTGGAGGATGAGAGATTTGCAAGCGGATGGGGCATGGGATGATGTAATTAAAGGTTGGGTAAACATATAAGGGAAATCACCACTACTTCATACCTCGTGATTATTCAATTTAATGTCATTTTAATGTTTACCCATCTACGGTGAGACTGGTGTTTAACTTTGTGATATTATTTTTGTAATTTCATTTCAATTAGATTGTCTCTCAGTAGCTAATTGTGCATTAATACCGCATAATTTAAATAATTGCTCTCAGGTCTGGAGGCGAAAAAAATGCCGAGGAATCATGTTAAACCACTTTGGATCGTTTTAGGTTTTTTTTTCTAAGTGTTTTTTCTAATATTTTTCTCTCTCCTCTTTCTCAACTCGGGGCCAAATTGTTCTCTATATCTTCGGGGCAATGTTAGGTTTACAATCTAACATAAGTTTGTCTTCTTGTACGGTCAGAGAGAAATGCTGCTAATTGTGCACTAAAGACTTGTATATTCCTTCTGTAAAAATAAACTACCTAACAGTAACAGATCAAGGACATAAAAATTTACCATAATGGCTTTCTTTTCTCACAAATATTTGATGCATTTTGACGTTGTTAAACAATTATGTTGATTGAATGAAGTGGGAAAAATTTAGACGCTCCCGGTAATCAAATCAACAAATAATCTTTGAAACAACAAGATTGTCTTTTCTGACTTCTAATTTGGGTGATCTCTTCTACCGAGTGCATGATCCCGTGAAGATCTTTCGTCGCGCCTGTCCATCACTTGAATTATTTCCGCTGCAACAGCGTTTTAATTGAACAATGAGTGTGATTTTTTTCGTGGCTCTCGAGGAACATCAAAAGTCACCCACAATTTTCCCAGAAGATGCCTCCTCAACGGGGGGCTTTTCACACAAAGTAATCACGCACATTAATGTCGAGGGGCAAACAGTATCAGAGAATAAATATTCACGTTGCTTCGAAGCTCCCCATATTATCTCAAAGATCAATAAGCAAAAGACTTAAAAATTTGTAAGCGTTCTTTTTAATAAAAGTTCAAAACTCTGGATAAAATTTGCAAGTTTGGAAAAGTTTTATCAACTCGCATATGATAAATTATTAACCCCTTGATGGATCTACTGAGAATTCCTCTCAATTGCAAATCATTTTCAAATCGACAAAAGAGTATTTCAAGTGAGAATTTCAATTGCATTGTCGGACGGAAATATACACAGCTCACGAGCATAAAATCAATTCAACATCTAAATCTAATGAAAATAGAGAGTGAAAATTTACCGGTGAAAACTAAAAGAACCACAATCACTTGCTTCATTGTAGACTCGTGCGGTGATACCGTCTGCCAAAGGTAAATCCTTATTTCAGAGACAATCTGGAATGTTAGTAATTAGAGAAAAATCTCTCTCTGCTCTTGAGGTAATCTCCTCTGCTGTCGTATTTTCTGCGTTGTCGTGTTCCGGAACTTTATTGTGTAAAGTATATTTATATTGCTGTTCTCACTCCTCAACTAAACACTTGAAATACACCGTGTGAATTTTTTCGCGTGAATCCGCACAAGAAAAAATCAATTTACAAATCACTTTCTCACTCTTGGTGTGCTTCTTTGGTCACTTTGGCGAAATTTATTAGCTGGCTTGGGAATTTTTTCCAAGAAGAGAGAAGGGATGCCTCGAAATCTGTGTCGAAAGTGGCGCACACAAATCTCTTTTTCTGGGGGGCAAAATTGCTCGGGATCACGTAACTTTTAAAACTCTTCACTTCTCTCTGGCACTTATCAATTAAACTATCGCACTTTTAATTTCCATCACACCAATTTCTGCTATCAGTGCTCGAATCCGCAGTTGATAAATTCTTGTCTGGAAGTAATTAACTCACACTTGTGTGGAGAAAATCTTGTAGGACAGAAGAAGCTCTATTTTCGCTTGTTTTTGCCACTCTTCAGTGAATGAACTTTTTATGGGTGTTTTTCTCTTCACTTCTTAATGTTTTTAGACGATGTTTTGATTCCTCCTACTTTGCCTCCATATCCGAGACGAAAGGAGAGACGTTTCCTTGCAATTTAGAGGGGAGAAAATTTCCCTATTTTTTGGCCTCTCTAAAATGTAGACTGTATTTTTTTGTATTGAGGAAAAGTGTTGAAAAATCAATGGTAAAATTCACCACACATCACATTCACGTCCGCCCCGGTGACGGTGTGATAATCGCGTGCGAGAGAAGTGGAACTCTTCGCAGTAAGTCCGTTCTCATGTACGTTCAGACGGCGACTAGTGCTGTGCTTGGAGGAGAACTCCGACCAGACACACCACAATTCATTTTCAGTTCAAACGAGCCACAGAGAGACGCCGCGTTCCACTGGTTGATTACGGCTTAATACACTCCGTGACGTAGGCACAAGAGGTGGATGGTTGAGGAAAGGTAAAAGCGAGAGACACATTGATACGATGATTTTCTGCATCAAATAAACACCGATGCTTATCGGATATATCGGGAAAATGCAGGAGAGTGGGAGGCCCTGTGGTTATGTATTCTGTTCTGAAACACCGATTCACACACTTTACCTGGGGCTCACCGAGCGATACCACAATTGGGGATTCCGGACGGATACACACGTTTCTCGCAAGATGTCCCAAAGACACACATATGTCTGCTTGAGGAGAAAATGAATTTATTAAGGGCGTACATAGTTCAACCCACATATGAAAATCATCCTTTTTATCCCCATATAAGACAATCTGTTCCTCAATTTTCTACGCTCAGTTTGCGGATAAGGTACGCTCATGACTAGAATTTTTAATAAATTATGAAGAAATCAATCCATCTTGCTTACAAAATGCACAATCGGGAAAACTTCCAGCCTCTTTTGTATAGATATTCATCTGATAAAGCACCCCATCAATTTATAAATGCTAAACGCATGTTTGACTGGAGTAAATAGCAGATAGTGCGGATATTTACCTTTACCTATACAACCATTAAGTTTGGAACCGGCAAACACTGTTTTCGCCTTCGATTCGACCAACTTTTCGACAAATACTTCGTCAACAAATTGATAATTGACCTAATTGACTCCTCGATACCTGTACCACACCGCCTGTACCAAAATTGTGCAATTATATGGTTAACATTTCGTGCTAGTGATACTTAACTACTGGAATTCGATCTATCTCGAGATTAAATACTGCGTGTGCAATTATAATAGTTGGGATTTTTTTATATTTTTTTTTAATTTTTCCATTAATCTTGTGGGAAAGTTTCTACAAGGTTTAATGCAAGCAACACGAAAATGTTTAGATCAATGTTTGGAGAGTTATTAAGTCTTATCTAAGGTGTTTTATCTTGCAATTTATTGATGCTACTCAATATTTTTGTGGCGACTTTACCATATAAATACTTCTTGGAAGTGATTATAATCAATCCCATTTATCTTATCTTTAACATTTCCGACACTGTAAAAATCCGTGGTGTTCACCAATGAAATCACAACTCGCGTTTTCTAGCGCGCGCGTCGACATATTGGCTGTAATATGTGACTTTTAACGTCTGAAAATGATCATTTATTGAGACTGACTCACCAAAGACCAGCCAATTATTTGCAATATTGCCTCTAATTTATTAATTAATTCACTATTTGCCTGAATAATTTTAGTATTTGCTGTATCAACTTGTGCTTATAGACGCGTAAATTGAAAATATTGACTCTCTTTATTTGCTTGATCTTTGAGCAAATAGTGAAGCTTAATCGCATCCATTCAGTGTCCACCAGGCGTGTTCGCTACTTTTCGCTTCATTTGAATATTTAAAATTTTTTTTATTAGTTATCAACCCAGGTGGTTTGGATGTGGAATGTAATATATGTAGTTCTGGCAGAGCTCTATCTTACTTTGCTGAATCGTCAAAAATGATATTACAGTCTGTGCATGATAATTTCATTATTGTATCACTTGGGGGTGTTTCAAGATGTACATAGTTGGTATACTTTAGAATTATAACGAGTTGTTTGTTCTCTATTCAGTTTGTCCTAGATAAGTCCTCGTATCTACGACAACATTGTGAATGAATTTTTGCTAGTTCTTCTGTTGAGCCTTGAGGGAGCCTTTAGCGACAATTCTCATAGAACTCTCTCTCCCGGAATTGTTGGAGAATCCTCAGGAGAGTGAGAATATATAGGGAATGGAATTCCTTTATGCTTTATTTCTCACCAAAAACAAACAATATATCCTTTTCTAGTTCTTTTTTATATTTCGAAAAAGGACAAAAAAAGCTTGTCTCTTTTTCACGGTGTTTGTGGCAAAGAGGATGCATTTTCCTTCCAGGTATACCAACGTAAAATCAACATTCATTCCCAATATATTTTGCCAACCAAGGGATTCCTATTCTATTTCACGCTATTTTCTCCGTCGTAGCATTGTGTGGTAGCATCCTATTCACTTGAGTGGGTTGGAAAATATGCTTCCTCCATGGAATTTTACTTTTGGCACGTTAGAGGAACAATGCAAAATCCACCACAGGTATTGAAGAGGATTTTCACCGAGGATTGTTTCAATGTAATTAATTTGAGGAGAAATTCGCGCAAAGCATGTGATATAATAGAAAAGGGATTAGCTTTCACACTAGAATATATATGGGACAATGTTGTGGAGGGAAGAGTGCAGATATTGGAGCAATTGCTCTTTTCACTAAATGATTTTTTGAAAAATTGTCATTTTCCATTCTCTCATATGAATTTTTCATACAACTCCCACATTTATTATTTCATCTGTCTTTTTTTTTACATAAAATATAGAGCTCTTCTATACATATATGAATGTATACTCTCTATGGTTTTTGCCATTTAATATACAATTGCTAGTCCCGGGGAAATAGTAGGAGTTTTTCGTAATGAGTCTCCCCTTGAAGTATTATCAGAAATGTTGAAAAAAAATGCCACTAGCAAAAGTTGAGAACTGCGGAACAACACACGTTGGAAAAATGATGCTTCAAGCTGTTGGTGATGAATTTATTGTTTATGGGATCGCAGACAGAGGGTCATTAGCATCAATTGCATCTTTCCTCATTTTTACCCAACAACTATGGAGATTTATTTATGAAATTTGACGAGTGGTGCTGCTGGTGATTAGAGATTTGGGTGAAGGTCCTCATCTAATTTTCACTCCCACACAAATCCTCAATATTCTCACTCCGCCCGCCCAGACCGCGTTGAGGGAAATTGAGCATCAGAAGAGAGACAAGCAATATGACTGTGGGAATTTCTGGAGGCTGTACCGAATAATCATGAAGATAATCAATCAATTTTCCCTCAAATTGACATTATACTCTCGACATAATGCATCAATTTTCAACCCCTTTCTCACATGTATTTCTTCGGCTGTTCCACCCCCAGAAATTCCACAGAAACCCGCATGAAGGTATTTTTCATTGTCTAACTAAAAATAACATATTAACAAATCTATTGATCTGCCTTAATATGGGTGAATCTTTTGTATTGGCAAATAATTGATCTTTCTAATCTCTTTAGAGCACTGAAACTTCTCTTTATTGGCTTCAAAAAAAAAAGATATTTTAAAATTTTCTAAATTTCCTATATTGCGCCATGAATCTCATTTAAAATTCTTTGAGAGTTTTCCCATTTAAGAGATTATATGAAAGGAAGAGTTATAATATTTTTCTTTGGACGACTTGCTCGTACCATCAGAATTCGCGACAGCGAAAATCACTCTTTGGAGTTGAGAAGAATGAAAGAAAAATACTCTTGAAAACTCATATTCTTATATTTGGCGAAGGAGAAAAGAGTAAAAAAGAAAGCAGTTTCCAAAAACTTTCGCTACATCTCGCGTGGTCCATGTTCAAAAAGGATATTTTCGCCAACACCCACTATCTCGCCCCGTTTTCTCGGTCATCCCTAAAGTCCACCCACACACTATCTTTCCAAGACATTTTCCCTCAGACTCAATAAAATTCACAGTCATCCCATTAATATTTCTCTGCTTTTATTTCCCACCATAATTTACTCTCTCTGGCTTACTCGAGTGAATCCCGAAATAGCTGAGATTTTTTTATTTTACATCTTTAAAGAGTTTTAATGGGAAAATTCAGAGTGTGATTTTTCACCGGGCAATAAAGCCTCAAAGGGTCAGCATTTAGCCATCCAGTAGACAATTTATTTACTCGCCAAATTAGGACAATGGAAAACCATGTCTAATTAATTCTCTTTGGGGAATATCAAAGGAGTGTCAGAGGAGAAAATATATTGCATGATTAAAGATGAAAGACTTGAACAGATTGTTGTTGTGAAGAGACTCTCAAAATTATTTGCAGCTAAATGGAGCAATAAAAAATAACAAGTTGACTTGTTTTCTGGACATTTACGGCTTTTTGATATGCAGAAGTCCGTAAATTTCATAGAGAGTTTGAAAATGAAGTTTATGCTGATGATGATTTACATTTTACTGTTTGTTCAATTGTTTAATCCTTATGATTTTTCTTTCATATCTTTTTTGTCACAGAGGCGCGAACACACGGTGTGGGCTACTACCAATTCTCCACGGATGAGGAGGAGCGAGCCAAGCAGCAGAAGGAGCTTGATCTCCAGCGTCAGGCGACTTTGGATGCCCAGAAGGAGAAGGATGAGCAGCGAAAGGCTCGAGACAAGATCATTAAGGAACGAGTGAGGGCGGCTAAGAATCGCCAAAGAGCTCGTCTTGGTCTTCCACCTCTTGAGCCTGAAGACGAGGAGAAACCGGAAGAAGACGATGAGGAAGCTCTTAAGCGACGCCAGGATGAAGAGGAGGTGGCGCGTCTGAAGGAAGAACAGGAAAAAATCAAGGAAGCCGAAAGACAACAATACGTGCGTCCCTGGGATAAAGACAAACTGCCCGAAGACGCTCCCAAGGAATGGGAGTACAAGAGCGAGCGTGAGCCTATGAGTCAGGAGCAATGGGTGCAATTAAAGCGGCAGGATAGGCCACAGGAGTTTGCTCCAATCGTCGAGGAATCTGTTCCGAGGTATCAAAGTGCTCCTCCTGAGAGAGATTTCCAGAGTGAAGAATATGAAGAGGAGGATAACAAGCAGTTATTCTTTACATCCAAGAAGAAACCTCAACAGTTCAAGAAGAGGAACTACGCTCCTGATCCCCCACCTCCAATGGCTGTACCAATTAGGAATGAGCTCAGCGACGAGAGTGATGAGGAACGATCTCAGACTAGAGCAGAAATTGCTCCTCCGGCTACTTATGATTACTACGGTCCGAGTTCCAGCAAACAAAAGCGCCCAGGAGTGTCTCAAGATGATCTTGAGCGATCAATTGAGGCAGGACTGAAATTCCTGCGGGATCAGAGCAGCAAGGGTGGGAATAAGAACAAATGGGCAGCCAATACGGATTACTGAATAAAATCAATATTCATGATAAACTGGTAAGAATTTAAATTTTGTGGCGAAAAACTCGATAGATGGCAGGGCATGTAGCTTTTTGTATTTTTATCCAAATTATCCAAGGTTAACCTTGATTTGCAATGCTCTGCATAAAAAAGTTGTTTTCTGGGATTTAATAGAGTTTTCTGGTTTTTCTTCCCTAGAATAAACCAAGATTAGTGTTAGCAATTCTTCTCAGGTGAAATTCCAACTTTCTCTTGTGTAGTATATTAGACTATACAATTTTTCGTGTATTATAGGTTATCGTTTGCATGGAGGAGGATACCCTGAATTTTCAGCAGAAATACTATTCTTGAAAGAATGGTTCTTAGCGTCAGGCATCTATAGGTTTCTCCCAGTGTTAATCTTGCCATTCATACTATAGGAAAACCAAGAATTTTACCGTAACATGTTGAGGAGCTTTATATCGGGTCGTCAACTCCTGGGCAGTGGCGGGAGCTTATTTTACGGCCCTTCTACGAAGTTTATAGTCAAATCTACTTCCTGGACAAACATTGCCTCTCGTGTACTAGGCACCAAACCCCACCTATGCAGTTGTCAAAGCCAGGATGTGCCTCAAATCAAGCGAGAACTTCCGGAGAGGTTTTGGAGTGAAGTGAAAACGAAAGTGTCACCATACGCCCGACTTATGAGGATAGACCGGCCAATCGGTAAGTTTCCGCCCATCAAATCCTTGTCTGCTTATCTGACTAACTATATTTGCAGGATCCTGGCTGCTGTTCTGGCCATGTGCTTGGGGAGCCGGTCTAGCAACAGCTCCTGGATGTTGGCCGGATCTGTGGCTGTTAGCTCTGTTTGGCGCTGGAGCATTCACGATGCGAGGCGCCGGATGTACGATAAATGATATGTGGGACAGAGATATTGATGCCAAAGTTCAGAGGACAAAGACTCGCCCTCTAGTCAATGGAGAACTGACTCAAGCAGACGCTCTGGCGCTCCTCGCCGTTCAACTGGGCGTCGGCGGTATCATCCTGCAAAACCTCAATTGGTATTCTGTGGTGCTGGGAGCCAGTTCTCTTGGCTTGGTGATTTTGTATCCTCTCGCGAAGAGGGTAACCTATTGGCCACAGCTGGTCTTAGGGATGACATTCAACTGGGGCGCTTTGATTGGCTGGAGCGCCACTCAGGGAGCTGTAAACTGGTCTGCTTGCCTTCCTCTATACGCCGCGGGCATCTGCTGGACAATTATCTATGATACCATCTACGCCCATCAGGATAAAGTGGATGACGCCTTACTTGGGATCAAATCTACGGCTCTGCGCTTTGGAGACAACACCAAACTGTGGCTGGCGGGCTTCACTATGGCCATGACGTCGGGACTAACGACGTGTGGTCTCATCTGTAATCAATCTTGGCCATATTTTGCATCTGTTGCTCTAGTCACGGCCCATGTGGTGCATCAAGTATCTACCTTGAACATCAATAATCCTCAGGATTGCGCCAAGAAGTTTATCTCCAACCACCAAATCGGACTCTTGCTGTTCATCGGAATCGTCTTAGGGACTCTACTGCAGAACCAGGACAACAAATCATTACCAAAGCCGCAAATCATTCACGAGAAGAAGCAACTAAATCTTCAATGATCAGTGGGATCGGTGAGTCAATTTTTTTTCTATATATCTCTTTTTAGTGTGGCAATTTGTACTGACCTCGAAGAACCAGTCTATTGTTCTTTCTTTTTTCGATCAAAATGACTCAGAAACACGTTATATTACTTCTCAAAAATTAAAAACTCAAGATATAAGACACTTATATTCTTATACTAGGTATATTAGACTTTCAGAATAGAACATTGTAGCATAATTCAAAATAAGACAACTTCAGGGTTTGTAACTTTAAAAATTCACACATGCTGAATTTATTTATCTCTAAGTAAGTACGTTTAGAAGCCTTTGAAGCATTGTCTCTCGCTAATACTGACTATTTCACTGGAAAAATTCTGAGGATCTCAAACACTTTCCGCTATTATTGTTGTCACCCCTCCATGCTGATCAATGAACTGGTAGGTTTGCATTTGCTGGTTGATATTGCTGTAGTTAACAGGATTGTCAATGCCAGTGGATGGAACCACAACCATTTGGGATTCTTGCACCTGCACTGTAGCATCGGGATCTTCCACTCCCGCGTCAATTCGCTTCTGTCGTTGCTCCTCCAGTTTTGCCTTCTTCAGGGCATTCAACTCCTCAGGATGAACTGTCTTGCGGTGTGTGTAGAAATTCGTTGAGCTGTTGAAGACGCGTTCACAAAATGTACATTTATACTGTTTGCTGTTCTCATGCTGAGCCACATGCACGGTCAGGGCTCTCTTAAGCTTGAAGGCTCTGCTGCAGATGGTGCAAACGAAAGGCTTCTCATCCGAGTGCTGGGTGAGTTGATGTCGTCGCAGTAGGGACTCCTTCTTCGTGGTGTAGTCGCATACTTTACAGCTGAACAGGTTGGAACTGTGCAGAATCATGTGGGACTTGAGACAGCGATTGTTCATCAGCCACTTGCCACATTTTTGACACTGCACCTGATCCTTCTCACGAGGTTGATGAATTGTCGCCATGTGCTCGTTGAGGCCAGTTCTTGTGGCGAACTTCTTAGCACACACGTGACACACGTGAGGTTCACTCTTGAAGCTCGTGTGGGCGAGCTTCCGGTGAGTGCAGAGACCTCCAGGGGTGTCATAGACTCTGCCGCAGATGTGACAGATGAAATGTTTCCGCACATCACGGGGCTGGTGGGAGAGTTTGTGCACCTGGAAGGCGCTCTTCCAGCAGAATTTCCGTGGACACTGATCACAGGCGAAGGGTTTCTCCTCCTCAGGCAAATGCGTCTTCTTGTGGCTCTCCAAGAATCGCGGACGAGTAACCATGTAGCCACAAGTATCACATCTGGAATGAAAGACAAAAATATTATTAGGCAATGCAATTTTTTTTGTGCAAGTTAAGACAATTACCTAAATGCATCTGGCTGGATATGTCGCACCATGTGCATTATTATTGCTGGGTATCTGTTGAATTTGGTTGAGCAACACATCACATGTCCCTTCTTATTGTGCACTTCGGTGTGATGATTGAAGAGATCTTTCAAGTCTTTGAATCTGGGTTTTTCCTTCTCGCAGAAATTACACTCGAGATTGTAGAATTTGCTGATAAGCGTCATCAGCTCTTTTCCCTTCACCTTCAAGAGGCCATTCTCGATTATTTGCTTAGGGAAGTCATCCAGATTCACTCCTCCTGGCCACTCTTCGTACTCTGAATCGTGAGAAGTGGCATCCAAATCACTGTCTTCATCCTCTCTAAAGTCAAACTCTCCAAATGATTCGTTGGTTCTTTGGTGGGAACGCTTTTCTGGAATTTCTCGTTCTGGCTCTTCCTTGATTCCACTGTAAACTGGCTTTGGAGAGGATTTCATTTTTTTAGCTTTTGGTTTCTCATCCCGAGGAACTCTCTGTTCTACAGTAGTCTTTCTCAATGTGGAGGATCTTGTTACTCTCCTTTGGGGTTCTGTTGCATCTTCTGCGGAAATGTTAACTTGGATTTTCACATCACTGATTGAAAGTTTTTCAACATCTTCCTTTTGTGTACCATCCACAGGCTCGTCAACTTTAGGAAGAGCCTGGAAAGTATCAAAAGGATTGTGAAACACGATGCCTTTCAGAAGCTCAGGCTTTCCATTCAGTCCATTTTCTTGAGATGTTGTGTAAAAGTTTTCAACATGCAAACGCACCTGGAATAAAATAATTAAAATCATTTAGAAACAAAATTTCTTTATCGCTACAATTTAAATAATTTTCCTTACTTTTGCGTAAAAGTCCTCAAAGGCAAAGAGTCTGCCGCAACATTCCTCGCAAACCGAGAAGCTAACCTCAAAGATCTAAATAGAAGACAAACATTTTTTAAGTAAAATTAAATTAATTTATCATATTGGTATCCTAAAAACACAGATTATTTGCAACTTTACCTTTACATGCAGGTGCTTTTCCATTAAATATGGAATTATTCTATTGGACAACACTTCATCGTCAATGTTTTCTATCTTCCTAAATGCACCTTCTCTGTTGAAGCACAATCGACAGAATAATGTGTCAGCAGTTGTTTTATCTTCTGGCAATTCCATTGAGATGTATTTTCTTATTGCACGTGGTAATTTCAATCATTTTCTCAGCGTGAGAAAATTGCACACATTTTTCAAAACAAACATTTTACTCACTCTCCTCCTTGGATAATTCGATGTCAAAAGGCCAAATTATTATCCAAGATTCGCCCGCCACGAGATATTTAAATATGAAATTACCGTTATAGATCACCATCGTAGAGATCGCGAAGAGACACTCAGAATTTTGAGAATATGATAATTTATTTTAATTTAAATAAATAAATAAATAAATAGGTGAGGTGTGTAATTGAAGAATGTCAACTTTCTATCATGATCAATGGGGTATTGTGACCGAGAATCACGATGAATGTTAATTGTTCGAGCAAGTTGTGTGTCAGATCATCGCGCGCGATGATCCAATAAAATTACTATTCTACGCACATAATTCACTAATTCTTTGTGCCACTGCCTTCTGTGACACTCTCGCTGGAGAGCGGAAGTTCATCTGCTTCTGCCTTTGGACCTTTGTAGTACTTGAAGATTCTCTTTAGGGGGTATTTTGTATCGATCATCGAAAGCATCCTGTTGAGACGGCAGGACATTTCTCCATCATTCCGTGGACATTTCACCTCCTTCTTCGTAAAAGCTTCAATTGATGTGAGGACAAAGGATGTGAGTTCATTTATTCTCGCATTCCTTGACTCTGAAAGGCAAAAAATTCAATAAATATCTTGATTTCCCCGAAATCCAAATCCTTCTCACCATCAACGTTGAACTTCCTGAAGACACTGAGATCGTAGTCGTGGTGTTCGTGATCATGGTTGGAAGAAGATGAGCCCAACATGTTAAATTTAGGCAGGAAGAGCAGAAGGCAGAGGATGGCAATGAATTTAACAATCTTCTTGAAGATTATCAGCTTCAGGATGATCTTGCCGATCGTCACAAGATCCAGCTTGAAGTGAAGTTTGTCCAGAAGCCAATCTCTGGGTGTGCGATTATGTTGAACAGCATAGTATTTGGGAGGTCCGGCCCGGAAGAAGCCCGTTGGAGGTCCATAGGCAGTGGGGGGTCCATAAACTGGAGCTGAGGGTCCGTAGGAAGTCGGTGGGCCATAGATGGGTTTTGCTGATTCATATCCAGGACTCAGATCGTCTCTTGGTGATCGAACACCTTTCGAAAAAAATATCCATTCTCACACATTCTCCGGGAAGTAATCACTTAATCCTCTCGAAGTTACCTGATCCTGTGGAGTGGGATTCGTGCAAAGCACTCAAATACGAGTCTGTCTGTTGTTGCTCCTGCACCTGCTGATCACATACCACAATCCTCAGAAAACAGAGGAAGATCACAAGTTTTCCACTCATCGTGAGAGCACGCGCAAGAATTCTGGAGGAAGTTTGAGAGTGAGTCGCGAAATGAATTCCAGTGGCACTGACCAGAGGCTTTTTGTTACCGCGCAATTTATAAAGTGTCGCGTGCCATCGGATGCACACAATCGGACACGGTGATCCGGGAGTGGATTTGGTGTGTCAGGTGCATGATGGAGAAGTAAAAAAAAAATGAAGGTGGGAGAGGCTCAAGTGGGGGTCAAACTTGCAATGAAAGCCTATTCAGCGACCGCAAAATCTCAAACAATTGCACATCTTTTTGGGCTGCGAGGGTAAGAAAAAAAAAAAGAATTAGCGCCAAAAATAAATCTGGCTCTTGATGAAAATGAAAAGAACGAGTGGCGACACGCGCCAAAAATCCGGAAGAAGAGAATTTTTGGGGCAATAAAAAGGTGTGTGACAATAGAGTAATATTTGCTCCAGAAAAAGATTGACCATCTTTTGCGCGCGAAATTGATACAGAAAGTCGTCCCTCAACGAGTTTGGCGAGATTTTCTCATTTTCTTTATTTCTATCCATTGTCCAAGGGTCACGGATGGAAAATGAGAGTTAAAATTTCATCAGTATGTCAGTCGCATTTATCGTGGCGTACGAGAAAAAAAATTAAAGGTCGCAATAAAGCACATGAGATTCACTCTTGGTGATAAACTAGAATTCGTGCCCAGAAAGAAGATTTTCCGTGCTCAAAATTTCACCGATGTAGAAAAGATTAAATTAATTAAATTAAAAATTTCACCTGCTAAGCGGAAAGAGGTTTTGTTTAAAGTTTTCTCAAAAGTTTTTCAAGAAATATTTAATAAAAGAAATTAACAAGAAAATAGGGGAGTTTAAGGGACAAGGAATAATTTGAATATACATAGCTTTTGAATATCTCTTCCTTATTTCGCTTTCCCAATTTTTCAGTTCAGTAAATTCATTGCGATGAATTAGGTATACTAATTATTTATTTTTTTAACGTTTCTTGTATGATTTTATCAGGATTTTTTTTATTTTTTTTTAATATGATAATCAGAACATAATACCTATTGAATAATTTTTTAAAAAACATAAAAAACATAAATCGTATTTTCAGTTTCTTAAACATAACTTTCACACTATATAATTGTTCCTCATTAACATTTATATATTTAAAATTACATAGTACCTATCTACGTCCTTAATGTGTTGAATTCAGAAAAGTAGTTCATTTTGCAACCCCTCTTACAAAAAGAGGCATATAACTATGATATTTTTTAAATATCACAGTAAAGTTATTTAAACTTTATTTTTAGCTATATTCTACTTTTGTGGGTGTAAAGGTTGGGTTGATCTTCCTAAAATTATATCCTAATCCTCTTTTGATATACTTCGTGAGTCCTTTGAGCGTATATTTGGCATCAACTTTGTTGAACATTCCATTGAGGCGACAACTCCATTCTTCAGAGCCTTTTTGGCAATTTTGAGCCTTCTGGAAGCCTTCAATTGCTGTAAAGACGAATCTGGACAAATTTTCCACATTCTGATCCTTTAATTCTAAAAAGAATACATTAATAATTAAACATCTTAAATTCAAGAGATCTCAAATTAAACTCACTCTCTGCATTGAAGCTCCTTCGTAATCCACCCTCGAGTGCCACGTGTTTTGCAATTGTGGCAAAAAATGCAGGCACGAAGAACAGGAAGAAGATGACAGAGAAAAATTTAATGATCTTCTTTATGATGATAACTTTCAGGATGAACTTTCCCAGCACTAGAAATCCCAATTTAAAGAGCCAACCATATTTTGATTCAGTCTCTGTGGGAGCTAAGTGCTTGGGAGGCTCCTCGTGAGGATATTCGAATTCCTTGTATTTGTAGTTGATTTCATTTTCCTCCTCATGTTCATCTGGTTCGCTTATGTCGGTTAGGACAGGTGGATGTGGGGGATGCGGGGGATGGCTCTGATGATGGTGAACGTTGTTTGAGGAATAGTGACTATGCTTGTTATCCTCGTTATCATGATGACTTGGCTTATGATGGGATTCGTAGTGTTCAGGATCGTATGGCATAACTTTTAATCGAATTGTTGTATAAGAAACATTTCTGTCTTTTTACAAAAAAAAATTAAAGGGATCTTACCAAATTTGTAACAAAAAACATGAGGTAGTCCGCAAAGGGCAAATAATCCAATTAATGTCACAATATTCCAATACATTTTGTTTTTTTTTTTTCTGAGAATTTATTGAGTGATCTCACAACCTTCAGGTACGCGAATTCAATTAACACTGAATTTTGACTTCAATGAACTACTCTTAATATAGTTAATTGTTGTCTCAGAGGTGTCTCAAAGTGGGAGGCAAATTAATAGCAGATAAACTAACAGAGGAGAGAATCGTAAAATTACAAATGTCTCTAAAGAAACGCTTGGAAAGTTGAATAGAAATTGGGGAAATAGATATAATTTTAGGTTCATCGTTGACACAGTCGATATACCAAATGAAAATCAATGTATAAACCTGACCTATCCTATGAGTTTATGTCCTATAAATTTCCAAAATTTGTTATAATTTCTCTGTCCTAAAAACACGAACAGACCTTATTGTTGTTTTCGACATCAGTCAAGTGAATTTTAATACATACTTTTCTTGGTCTTTTTCAGTGAATTCAAACAATCGAGACCGATTTTATATGGCAAATTGACCTGATCCTCCTTTGATAAATTGGTAAGTTACCAACTTTAAGATTTTGCAAGGAATAAAGTGGCAGAAAATTCTGCTCATGTGATTTTATAGCCAATTCATGAATGATTGAATTTACTGAGAAAAAGGTGTCCCGGAGACAATTGTAATAATTTGAACCAAGATATAGTAAAATAAAAGTAGTGGAAGTATTGTGGTAAAACCTTAAGAGAGAGAAATCAATTAATTGAGAGTTTAATTAAGGAGTAGTAAAATCACTGAAGGGTAAGAAAAATCACCCCACTTTTCTCATCACCACCGAAATGCTTAAAGTCTTCCGCGATAACGGCAATTTATTCAGTATCCATCGATCACTTCCATGATGAAAGACGAAATCATGGAAAAGTATTTAGTGACATTTCTTCTATTGTTGAATATTTGCTTCAAACTAACTTTTGCAAACGAAAGTGTGAATTTAACACAAGAAATCAACAGTGAATCAAGATCAAGTGAGAATTTAAGTGACACAGTCGGTCGAACTTATGGCGTTATTCCCAAAGATCCGGAGTTTCTGGAGAACAATGAGGTTTATTCGAAATACTACCCAGACATCGATCCGCAGGATCCATATGCAGACTATCCGGCTTCTTACTATGGACATGGACACTATGGAGGAGAACCTTCGAAAACCCTTGGATTTGGAAAGCCTGGCTTTGGCTTTCATCCTGGTTTCTTCTTAGGATTTTGGAAATGGAAAATATGGATTGCAGCCATTGCAAAGATTCTCTTCAAGCTTCTGATATTCAAGAAAATAATCAAATTTATCATTTTAATCTTTTTACTCATCTTCACACCAACAATCTTCTCGTCCTTCATTGGCGCGGGAGACAATGGACTCTTTCGCAGATTTAACGTTGAAAGTATGAGGATTATTGCTGCAATTTCATCAGTTCAGTAGAGGTTTAAATGATGTCTATTGCAGAGTCCAAGAATGAGAGAATCAACGACCTTGCTGCATTCGTTATGACGGCAATCGATTCCTTCGAGCGTTCCAAGGAATGCATGAAGAGGGATGAGGAATTTCAGTGTCGCCTGAGTCGAATGTTCAAGATGATCGACACAAAGTATCCGTTCCGGAAGATCTTGAAGATCTACCGCCGAAAATTAGACGATGAGGAAAGATCCAGAAAAATTTCACCATGAAATATTCTTATTTATTTATTTATTTCTTCTACGATTTTTAATTTTGTAAATTCTTTTTTTGATTATTTATAAAATAAATTGCTGAACTCTTTAAAATCACTGGCTGATAAAAGGCGCTTATTTGATAAATGAATTTGTCCCGCTTAAGCTTGATTATTGATTTTCTGCTTGAGTTTCTTGAGGAATTCCTTCGCCTGTTTGTCCCCAATTCGATACTCCAAGGCACGAATACAGTCTGTGTCTGTTGGGCAGGAAAAAAATAGTGAAATTGATGAGAAATGATCGAAGAAAGTCTCTCGTAAAATCACTCACCTAAATTATAGGGTCTCGTGAGTGGAAGATGAAGTTGTTCAGGTGTTACACTGTCCGCATCAGGAATCTCCCCGAAGCTCAAGAACGTCTCGGCAATGTACTGATTGGACATCCCAAAGAGATCCTTGTCCTTCACACTAAACAGGATGATGGCGTTCTTCATTGCCTTCTGTTCTGGAGACAGTGATCTGGAAATAGGAAGGTTTTGTGGTTTTAGTTGTAGATCATCAATTTTAAGGGGAGAAATTTTAATTTCACTCACATGACAAATTTCTCGTCAAATAGCGGGAAGAGAGTCTTGCTCTGGGCATTCGTCCGTGGCTTCACAATTCCAGCGAATTTCTCCTCAGGCAGGAAATGGATGCGCACAAATGGATCACATGATCCATTACTGTCCATTGCTCGTAAATTGCGGGCATTCATCACCTCAATCTGGGAAGAATTTAGAAACAAACGCAGTTTAATCTTCCTGATATTGTCCATCCAAAACTTCTTATAGTATTTCTCACCTCGAGCACGAGATTCTTGAAGCTGCACCTCACTGTGAGTTGTCCGTAAGGCGTCTCTCTGATCACTTGCGACTCCCTCAGTCGCTCCAGATAATACTGATGAATGAGATCGGCTGTCTCAAAGCCATGCAGCTCCAGCAACTGTTCGATGTTGTTGAGTACAGCACGATCGGAAGCTTCACACTTCTTGCTGCCCTTGAAGCTCTCAATCATGATCTGCAGGGCATCCCTGAGGTTGGAGAAGAAGGAAGGCGGTCGTCGCTTCTGAAACATAATTATATTAAGGATCCATCAAGTATTGAGGAAATCGCAAGAAAAAACTCACGTCAAGATTACTCTGCACGAGATCGTAGAGGACATTTGAGAGCTCTGTCCAGATGGCATCGAGAATTCTATCGAAGTTGACGTCATTCAGCTCCATGTTGAGTGTTTTTAGAGAATCCTCCAAGTACATCATGAGTCGATCCAGGGAGTTTGAGTCCTGATGGAGGAGTTCTGCTCCTTCGACGAGGAAGCGTCTCATCATGGGTGACATCTTTCTGGCCACAGTCTCTACCAGCTCCAGGATTTTGTTCTTCTCCGTGTCCACAGCATTATCGATGACATTCTTCAGCGTCTCAGCGCACCTTTGCGCCTCCATGGGACTCCGACAGTCACTCAATTTGGCTACAATCTCATCCACTCCCAACTCCTTCACGAAAGGTGGCAAACTCTGACGAATGTAGTCGATATTGTTGATGGCCAGACACCACTCCCTCGTCACTTCGAACTTCTTCTCGTAGACACTCTGAATCTCACCCAATCCCTCAACACGTTCACTCATCTTGTCGGCGTAGAAGACGCAGCAGCGACAGATGTCGTCCACAATCTTTCCCACAAACATGTAGGATCCCTCAACATCTGGCCACGCGAGTTGCTGCCAGAAGATCTTGATCTGGTAGAAAATGGCCAGAGCGTCGACAGCTGATGAGCTGTACTTAACACTATCATCCACAGGCACCAACTGATCCAACTCAATGGCTTTCTCGATCCTTATCAGTGCCTTCAGCACAGAAATATCCAGCCAGTGCGTGACTCCAGCGTTAAACCATTTGTGATAGTTAGAGATCTTATAGCTCGTCTCTCCTGGATCCAGCGCCGTTCCCAGCACAGCGAAGCGCTTCAACACCAAGTACAGCTCAAAGAGCGTTGTTCCCATATTGATTTCCTGATGAGACTCCAATTTGGCACTCTCATGAGTCGGGATGTCGATCCTCTTAAGATTCTTCGTGATCTCCTCCACAATCGGCTCCACATACTCCGCCAGTTGTCCCTCGTAGAAGCCATAGAGAGTTCTGGCGTAGTGGAATCTCATTGTTTCCTGGAAGATCTTATCATAGTACTCAATAGCTCTCTGTAGATCAGATCTGATGAGCTGAATCAACTTGATAATGTGCTGTAACTTCGCCTCATCCGTTCCCTTTTGGCACTCTGTGTCATCGTTGATTGTGTTGAACCAGTCATTAGCTCCGGCCACAACGGCATCCTTCAGAGCTCCTCTAATGTCCCAATTGGGCGACTCACTGTTATCTTTCATCCATCCATATTGCTGGGCAGGGAAGAGATCTGTTCCCTCTGGAGGTTCAAGCATGGCAATTTTAGCCAGAATGTTTAGCACATCCGTTAGAGTTTTCACACAATTCTTATCTCCAGCGGTTTTCTTTCTTAACTTCCTGATGATGGCGAAACAGGAGGGAAGGAGTTTCTTCGTGGCCTCCCAGAATAACTTCACTTCGTCAGAGGATACAGTTTCACTCTGAATGGGACGAATGACTTTATCCAGGAGCCTGTCGAAGAGACTAAATGCCAGTGGATGTTCCACATGGATTCCCGCATACACTGACCACTCCACCAAGGAGACATCAGTGAGCGTCAATCCACTTTGGGCAGTGTGCTGAGTCAGGACAGATTCTCCTTTGTCTGTGAACTTCCCAGACCACCAGTACGGAGCCACTCTTGATGTCTCCAGTTCGTGAAGAAGAAGAATCCTCAGCAGATGTCGATGCTCTTGAGCAGCAACCCTGTTGTTCTTCTCAGAACTAAAGCTCAAGCGGATCTTGATGAGTCCACGACTCTTAAGGCGATTCTTCTTATCCAGATTGTACCACAACACCAAACCCGACGCGGGGATGCTCTTCAGTGGGATATGAGCCTTCCCAATCAGTTCATTGTCGTGCTTACCACTTGATGCTGTTACAGCTATCTCTTTCATGAGCTTCCTCAATCCACGGACACCCTTCACATCGAAGATCTTATTCATCTTCTCACGCACCGTTTCGGCTGGGTCAAAGTCCCAAACTTCCACCACGAGGATGTTCTCATTGGCATCGTCAGTAATTGGCCTGATGAATAATAAAAATTAAATTTATTATTCTACTTGAAAATCAATTCCTCAATATTTATTTATTAATTGCTCTATAATTTGATTTATAAAAGATTGGAAAAAAATAAGAAAATTTATTACTCACAATGAAAAATGCTCCTCCCAGTGCGGATTCAGTGTCTCAGATTTCACAGAAGTGTTATAGCGATGCGTTGGCACTGCGGCCAGATACATTGTGACAAAAGGATCTGATAGTCCATTGGGATCCTTGGGTACTAAATCTTTGGCTTCGATCACCTCAACATTGAGACGGATTTCCGGAGCTTCTTTCGTCTTTGCCTCCTCTAGAAGTTCTTCGTGGCGGGAATCTGAAATCTATTAAAACCAAACACACAAATTTGACCGGAACCATAAAAATTGTGGAATTTTAATTGCAAAAGAAGAAGAAATATAAACACACCTTGAAGGCGTCTTGAATGTAGGAAAATAGCGATATTTGACTAGTTTCAATTTCTGCACCGATATTGTGGAGGATTTCATAGAGAATCTCTTCGTAGAGCTCTTCCAGCTGCAACACAAAAGAATGGCAAATTAACATGTGATGGATGGAATTTTGATGGTTTATCGCTTAATTCGAGATGTTCAAGGATTCTCTCGACTGCATATCACGCATTGACCAATTTTGATGCACTTGAGAGTCGAAAATTTATCTCAAGAGTCTCTATTTTGTACAGTTTGATTGATTGATTCCATTTGGGAAATTTATGGGAAATTAACGAGTAAAATTTGCATGTTTTGCTTTACTTACTAGAGGCGAGAATCCGTTTATTTTGGTGTATAATTGCAAAGCACAAAATAAAAGGGAAATTTACTCAAGGGACATTGAATGATCTTTCACCTCATTTCGCCTGAAAATAGATCTTTTAAAATAGATGCGAGTGATCTTAAACTGTCTTGTGAGTCACTTGCAGTGGGTCAAAAGGGGATTGAAAATCCCCCAACAAAAAGAAAAACACATTTATTCCCATTTGGCGAAAATATCGCAATTTTTTTTGGCCAAAAATTCTTTCACGACGGAGATCAACATGTATTTTTGCACGCGCTGTTTGAAAGCACATTTCTCGCACTTTCTCTATAGCAGATGTGAGTTAATCGAAGAAACTTCCCACAGGAGTTCATAATCAACTTAATGGATTTTCAACACACCGTCATGGAATGAGCAATGAGCGTGTTCTTCCTCTCGAGAGCATCTCTCTTGATACCCCTAAACTGATTCTTGGCAAGACTGCTACTCCTCAGAAGATTCTTCTTCACTTTCTTTACACATTCATTATCTGGCGATAGGATGGCATTCCTGTTCAGACTGGCGTATTTGATATTTTTACTGAAACCATTGGCACCATTCATAACTCTCGGAAGGGAATATGTACTCATTTTAAGCAGATATAATTTAAAGAAAAAATCACAAGTCACAAGAATTCTATAGAATCATCACTGGTTGCATAATTTCATTGAAGAATCACGACGACACGGAGGAGTGAACTGAAGAATATGAAGATTCACTGATCTTTCAAAATGATTCTGATATAATTTAAAAATAGTCTCAACACCTTTGAGCTCTTTCACAGAAATTGTGTGACAGAAAAAGATTAAATATTTATAGATGAAAAGAAAAGAAGTCACCGAGGGTCACAGCAAAAACAAACACTGCAACAGGGATCTTCCTCCGTTTAATGGACTGAAGATCACCCTGAAATTACACTCCCGAGGATAGAGATTTTACAGACTCTCCCAGAAGAGCGTATCGAGCGTGATCTGTTATCGGAGGACAACTGACTGTGAATACGATTGATGATCGTGCTGGGAGCGAAATGCGCGGATTTGCCAAAAATCTATTCTAAGAATAATTTCACACAGAAGCCAATGGGTGGCTGAGAAAAAATTCCCCAAATCAACGAACTTGCACAACTTTTCTCTCCTTCCACAAACTTCCTCAGGAGTGCACATCTTGAACGAATTAAAGGCTGAGGAAGTGGTCAAATTAGCGGGAAAAGTTCTCAAAACACCCTTGACCCTCTTCATTGGCCCATTTTGAGGTTGAAAGGGAAATTTATACGTAGAGGCGCGACAGAGATTCTCTGTGCCAGTTTCTCGTCAACACAAATTAATGGGTCGTTAGTGAGGAATCGCGTGCGGCGAAGCGCGGGGCTTAAGAATAAGTTCGTGAAAATTCACTCTTACGGAGTCATTATCAAAATTCACTTTGAAAATAAATTGTATTATGAGGGCATTTCTAGACTGGGCAATACAGTTTAGGATCACTCTTATTGTAGTCCAGTCCGTAATTATAAGGTTAAATTTCTTAGGTCAGTATTTTTTTTTAAATGGATCGATAAAATAAAATTTTGATCAGTACTTATACAAAATAATCAAAGATTATTTCCTTATCAAATATTTCATTACCCAATCGATAAAAACTCAGTGATATGCTTTCGAGAGATGAGATTGACCTTGATCTTGACTGAATGCTAAAAATACTTACATTCCATCCAACAGCATCCTCGACAAATTCCAGAGACTTTACTTCTGCATCCTCTGGTTCACTGTCTGTGTCGTGAAGAGTCTCATTGCCACTGTCATTCTCACCCTCCTCGCCGACAAGTCTCGCTTCAAGAGCCACCGCCTCCTCCGCCACTTCTGGCAGCGGAGCGAGTGGAGTGGACATTTTCTCCTCATCATGAATCGATTTCTGACGCAGGAGTGAGCCAAATTTCTCAAAGAATCCCCCGTCCAAGTCTTGGATTCTGCAGAAAGGCGAAAAATAAGTATATTTTAGTTAAATGATAAAAAGAGGCAATCATTCGAGATTAGGGCCGAAAAAAGTTATTGATAAAGAACGACGCATGTAATCTCTTGAAGAGTAATTTATTGTGCCTCTAAAAAGCTGCTGATTACATGATTATATTTTTTTTTTGGAAGACTTCAACCAGGCTAAGTGTTGTTGGATTAATTCAAATTCCCCAGGCACAAATACTTGGTGTAGACAAATTCATCGATGCCATGTCGTGATCCTTCTCTTCCCAAACCGGACTCCTTGATACCTCCAAAGGCGGCTTCAGTGCAAGAAATCGCAGTTTCATTGATTCCCACCATCCCTGTCTCGATCTTCTTGGCCACACGGAAGATCTGACTCACATCCTCACTGTAGAAGTATCCAGCGAGTCCACTGTTGGTGTTATTAGCCACTGCCAGAGCCTCTTCCTCCGCCTTAAATTTGATCAGGGAGACAACTGGCCCGAAAATCTCTTCATTGTACATCCTCATGTTAGGCGTGACGTCACTAATAATTGTCGGTTCGTAGAAGAGTTTTCCCAAGTCTTCCCTGGCCTTTCCTCCCATCATAATTGTGGCTCCCTTGTTCTTGGCATCCTCCACAATTTCAGACACTTTCTTGAATTGCGCCTCATTGATCAACGGCCCCAAATTAACTCCATCCTTCTTCCCATCTCCAATCACCAATTTCTCAGTCACTGCTTTGAGTTTATCAACAAAAGCCGGGAAAATTCCCTCCTGCACCAGGAATCTGTTGGCCGAGATGCAAGTCTGACCGCAATTTCTGAACTTTGTACCCATCGCACCGGCCACAGCCTTATCCACATTTGCCGAGTTGAAGACAATAAAGGGAGCATTTCCGCCCAATTCCAAGCCCAGTCGCTTAATCCCATGAGCACAGTGGCTGTAGAGAATCTTCCCAACTGCCGTGGAGCCCGTGAAGGAGACTCCAGCGACATTTTGACTCTTGCAGAGCACTTCGCCCACGGCAGCGGCATTTTTTCTGCTGCACGTGACCACATTAATCGCTCCCTTCGGGAATCCCGCCTCTTCGGCCAATTTAGCAATTGCCAGCGCTGTCAATGGAGTGTCTTCGGCTGGCTTAATCACCACGGTACACCCTGCAATAACACCAATTGACTCTCATTAAAATCCCTCGTCATCTTTCTCCTCTGGCTCACTATGTCACATACCAGCTGCCAGAGCTGCTCCGGCTTTGCGCGTTATCATGGCGTGAGGGAAGTTCCAGGGAGTTATGAGGGCTGCCACGCCGATGGGTTGCTTGGTCAGCATCATCTGGCGATTGGGAAAGGGTGGAGGGATGATTTCTCCGTAGATGCGACGCGTTTCTTCGGCGAACCACTCCACAAAGGAGTTCCCGTAGACGCTCTCGCCACGAGCCTCAATCAGAGGCTTCCCGGACTCAGAGGTCATGATCTGGGAGATCTTCTCGGCATTTTCATTGAGGAGCTGGTACCATTTCTGAAAATGCAAGTCAGGTTTAATAAGGTTCTTGGATCAGGGGTGAGTGATCAGACGATGATATTCAGGACAGATTTGCGAATCTTGTTTTTTCTCAACATGCAAAGAATTCTTGAACTGAAACTATAGTTTTGTGGGTTTTGTATTCATAAAAAAATACTAGAAATCAATTGAAAAGGATTAAATTGTCAATTTAAACTTTTTTGTAATGTTCTCTAGAAATTTTACTGCTTTAATATGAGTAAAGAAAATATATTTCGTTAAACCTTACAAAGATATTAAGGTGAAGAAAACCCTTTTACGTAAAAGGGAAATTTAAAAAATCTCATAAGTTTCGTCAGTTTACTGAATGTCAAAAAAGTTTCTCAATGTAAAAGAATATTATATGTTTAGGTCGTTTAAGGTAATAATTTTTCCATGATTTCTAGTCAGTAATTTCGCCATTCAAGGAAAGCACTCAAAAATCAATATTATAAAATCTTTTGTCCTGAACTCATTAATCGGATCACTTTTTCCCAACTTATCCCCCAAATCCTACCTTTAGTAGTCCTGATCTCTCCTTGGCCGTTAGATTTTGCCATTCTGCCGACTGGAAGCGGTCGTAGGCCGCTTGGATAGCCGAATTGGTGTCTTCCACTCCCATATCCGGCACAGATCCCACCTTCTCTCCACTTGCGGGATTGAAGACATCAAACTTTTTCTTATTCAATGCCTCCACCCACTCTCCATTGATCAATCCTCTGTCCAGCAAAAGGCTCATGTTTCGGCAGTATTGCAGTGCAGGAAAACCTGGTTTCACCACCAACTTCACAATTCGACTAACACCCAACATTTTTCCTCGCTCACTCGGTGTTTTCTATCTCACGCACACACAACACTTTTCTTGCTCAGTCACTGGAACAACCGGTCTCTATTTGCTCCTTCTAATCGGAGAGCAAAAATCTCCGGCACAAGAATAAACTGTTGACACTCCGAGATAAGGTGATAAACTCCCGGCGAAGAGCATTTCACTCTGGTTCGGATCAATTGAAAATGTTACAATTTTTACTTGGACAGTGACGATACTGTATAGGCGCAAGGTCATTTAAATTAAATCAATAAACACAGCTGAGCGAGAAAAAGAGACACTAACAGATGGAGTAATTTTATCTCCTTTACTCCAAGACTCTAAGCTGAATTTATAAAGACTTCTGACTCTTTCTAATTCACCAAAGCATAATGTTTGCCATCCACCGCACATCCCATTCGCGACTGAGTCATGTGAGCTTGATTGACTGTTTTTCGTTTTCTTCTACTCTGTGTTTAGTTTATAAATAGCACAGTATAAATATTTAAATTGTGAGAGGAAAGTTTTAAAATTATGTAAATAATAATTTATAAACTATTAATTTTATTTAACCAGTTGGGTTTTTCAATTTTAGCATGAAATTTTATTAAAATTTTAGAATTTTTATACGAATTAATCTATGCCCTTTGAATTACGGATTAATAGCTTGAACACATTAATATGAAAATCCCAACTAAATAAACACTTTATTTCTAAAATAGGTCAAAATCGTGCATCACGTTTAGAAATATTAAATTTGATTTGATTAAATTAAAATGCTTCTAAATTTCAATTGTGGTAATTCAAACAAATCTCTTAAAATTATAATGCGCTCAATTTATCAATAGCGTCAAAATAAAACAGTTAAGATTGAAAGAACGTGGCATGAGCCGGCAAGCCAAATGAATCGCAGTTTAGATCACAATCCACAATAAACCCTGATGTCTGTCTCTCTTCGCCCGGAAAGGTGTGATCGCGTTACTAATCAGCGCTTAGAATGAGGAAAGAAAATCAATTACGTCACAGTTGTTTTTTTTTTGCAGAAAACTCATGCAAGAATCTCTCTTGTTCAGAGGTCATCATACATTGTGATATATGAAGGTCAAACCTTTCGAAAAAAAATATTTAGGCACATGGCGAATATTATTAGTCACGTGTAAGATTTCTGAATTTTTTTATTAGATACCTAATAATTCTTGTGGAAAATTTCAGAGATTGGTCTTGGCATGGAGTCTCTGAACGTAACAATAGAGATGGTGTGAATTAAGAGAAACCGAAAGAAACCTACTTGGACTCGTGTTCAGTGGGTGGATTCGTTTTGATTTCTTGAAGTTTCTCGTAGAAACCTTTCCACATCGCCTCTTCATCCATTTTTGGGTTGTTTTTATATGAAACGTCTTCGAATATTCCTCAACGTTTAATGAAATTTACTGAATATTTTTCTTCTGTACCTAATTGCCTGAGATGAAATGCGAATAATCAAGAAATTTGCACCAAAATGACATCACAAGTATTTTTAACACATCACTTCTTAGACAAACAGATCACATAATTCGCACTCTATATTGTGCCGGAAAACGAGCTCATTTTTACCTCAATCTCTCCTCATGACACCTCTCTTAATTAATGCAAATATATAAAAGGAATAATATTTGCAATTCATTTATTTAATACCCACTCAAGAGCATGTTAACTAACTTATGAAGTAATGTATAAGAATATACATTGCAAGTGTTGTTTGTTTCTATAAAATGAAAATGAAAATTCTACTTTTAAACCGTAAAACCCCCCAATTCTTGTTAAATTATTCATTGTTCTTCTTAAAAGTCCTCTTCTGACTCACAAAATTATTATTCATTTTATTGCAATTTTGACTCTCTTTTTACAAACTTTTATTTTAATTGTATGTGACAACCTGTGAAAATAGCACATTTTTCTTACGAACTTATGTGTTCTTCTTTTCTTCTCCCGAAAAAATATTATTCACTTGCGAATTTAGTCAAGGGTGTTTGGCATCGCGATTAGCACACAAATGGAAATGACTCCCACAAACACTTCTCACAATATATGTATAGGATTTTATAACAATCTTATATTTTATATGTACATCTCTTCGACAATTTCATGAATCTCTCTTTCTCGACTTATAGTTAGAGAGTCACAGAGAATTCCTAGCAAAAAAAGAACATATGAACAAAAAACAGTCTTTCAACATCCGGCACCAAGTTTCGCACCGTTAAATTTGATTGTTGTGCTTCAAGATCATTGAATACCATTACTCAGAGAATTATTTAAAAAAAAAAATTATGGAA
Organism: Phlebotomus perniciosus; assembly: GCA_918844115.2. Lineage (NCBI taxonomy): Eukaryota > Metazoa > Arthropoda > Insecta > Diptera > Psychodidae > Phlebotomus > Phlebotomus perniciosus. Next base: position 66,596 of record CAKKOB020000022.1, read on the forward strand.
AATTTTAAATTGTCTCTTTTCCATGTATTTTCACGAGGAGAGATTACGGAAATATATTGCATTAACCCAAAGAGAGAAAATCAATTTCTTTACTCAGATGTTTCTCTCCCAAAAACTCTTGAGCTATTTTTACCAAATATCTCACAAAATGGCAAACAGACACTGGAAACTGTAACTACGTCAGTCAGAAACAATGCAGAAGATTTATTAGTAATTATAATTAAGCTGATTGATTGAGTCACAAACACGTCCACTGTCACTTGTTAGGCTATTCTGCAACATCTCCCGCGGGGGATTAACTCTAACCCACAGACAAGCTTCGAGTGAGCCGGCAAAATCGCAACTGAGGCGCCTCTCAGGCCACATAGTTTTGCATTGCTCTCGGCAAGAGCTACGAGTAGGAGCTTGGGACTCTCAATTTTCGTATGAGTAATCAAATGAATTACCATCTCGCGATTTTATGACACGGACCATGTGAATGCTCGTGAAAAAAAGAGGTCTTTCATCTTACGATAAAATTGAGGAAACATGAAGATAAAAAAGAAAAAGAATACCGGAATTTCCAGCAATAGAAAAGAAAGGTTTCTACAGCATCTTGAGTATTTATGAAATAATTCCACTTCTATTATAAAATGAAAATATTCATGGAAATTTGAACATGATATCGTGAGTCGGTGCACTTGATCGGTTCAAGAGCAGTCAAACATGAACATTTTTGGATTTTCCCTTCTACGTCATTCATGTTCAAACTCTCTAGACAAATTACATAAATTTATGCTTCGCTTATGACTAACTAAAATAAAATTACATTAAAAAAGTATTTTTCGCACCCGGTCGCTCTTCCTAAGAATCAACATTTTATATGAATCGGTTTCATTGTTAGTTCTGAAAAAATATTAAACTTAACACATACTTGGGGATCAACCTTGAAAATCCCGCAGTTTCATACATAAAACACATTATTAGTTCATATAATGGAGTTTTGTGGGAAAAATTGTCATTTGCATGTCTTTTGGGGGATTTCATGAGACAGAGAAACAGCCGAGAAAATTTATTGTTGTGTGTGTTTAGTTCTGAAAATATTTCTTATCATCTCAACAATTTGTAAAAATGTTAAACTTGGTGACCCATTCCCAGTGCGTTCGTCAATCTTTTTCCACCAAATGGATTTACCAGGGAGAGAGCTAATTGGGCAACAATAGGGGATTTTTTTATTTCAACATCTTCACATCGCGAATATTAAGATCGCACGCGATCATCTTCTTTCTCAAGAAAAAAATATTCCCCTACATTTCCATTACCAGTCATACATTGATCAATTAAAATGTTATAATAATTTTTCCATCAGGCTTTTATAGTGTCATTTGAGATAAATAGTTATCATGCAATTATTTTGCATTAATTATTTCCCGATATATAAATTTTCCCAACGCACGAGCCGTCAATTGAACTGATAGTGAATCTAATTTTCACGTTTTTTGTCAGAAATTCATTTTACGCACAAATAAAATTTTCTGGAAAATTCACTGAGTAACTTCTTTGATGAAAAATGCAACTCTTCGAATGCGTAAAATTTTCCACATGCATTTACCCGTCTTGTTTACGCCTTCCGTTCACAATCAAACTATAATTAAAACGCATAACAATTAAAGAAAAAACCGCCATAACAAATTCAAGAAAATAACTTGACCTTCCCGCGTTCCACTCTTTGAGAAATAATAATTATAAATAATTGAAAGAATTTTTCATAAAATAAAATAGTAGATAACTTCTTAGACGCACCTTCTTTTAACCATCTTTGTAGTGAACATTTAAATGCAATATCACGAACACTTATTTTTCACAGTGAAAACACCTTTCCTTCGCCAAAGGAAATGCCTCAATATCTCACTTTATTAACTGCACAAATTGAGGAACTTTATGATGCTTTATGAGACAATTTGTGCTCTTTTCAGTTAATCTAGAATTGTACAAAAAACACGCGCAGAGCCTCTCATTAAAAGACGTCTTTGCACCAAGAGGATGTGGATTAGAGTGATCTTATTTTCTGAACACACAAGGGAGATAAGTTAGCTACAACCACCATGGACAAAAGTTTAAACTTTGGCTGTTCTGTATATAGATATAGAACTCCAACTTTAACTGCAAACACACGGAATTTTACTCGCTGTGTTTACATGGTTCACGGGCTTTGAAGCAACTGACTGGAGAGACACTGATCATGAAATTCACAACCCAGAGAGCTTCTCCTTCGATCGCTTGTTCCTCGTGCGCACCGTATTTCAACGGAAAAGAGAGGCAATATGGGTTGAGAAAACTTCCATTAGTTTTTCCCACCACATTTTTCCAATCAAGACAATTTTCAACATAATAGTTGCGCAATTGATACATTATTTAATTAGTTCAAGATACACGACAGAATTAATCCCATTTTTTGCATGTCAGCTCATTGTGTTTAATCTCAGGAGAGCAGGTTTTTGTGACAGAAATCACCAAATATCTACATTAATCTGTTAACATGTTCAATTTGTTCTGTTCTTTTTTATGGTTCTCAAAAACAGCTATGAAATGTGTGAGAAAATTCCATTTGCTTGTCAAAAGTTCTTGGGAACAGTCCTTGATGGATATGTCGTAATTTCTGAGACTTCTTTGGGGTTTTTCTAAATCATTTTCCTCTCTTTTTTTCTCCTAATTAGATATCTAACGATTCGCGCTTATAATCTAATGAGGGTGTGATTCATTGACTTGCAGAAAATATGGAAAATAGCTGGAAAATTCTTGTGCTGTTCTTCAAATTGAGGACACTATAATTTATGTAATCAATGAAAGCCTATATAGCTAATCATTAGAGATTTATTATAGACAAGCTATATGAGAGTTTTTCTTGTTAATATCTGAGACTTCTTTTCTTTTCAGTAAACTTGCGGGAAGTGATTGTTTTAATTTTATTTTGCATTGCAATGATAACCAATCCATCATTTCACCAATTAATAGTGAAATTCGTAGAATTTTAATAGTATCAAAACATTTTACCAACAAAACACTTCCTCTCTTATAGCGCTATTTTATCGTAATGTTATTTATGATCGATATCTTTTCGATTTGCTTAATTAATTAGTTGCACGATTGTTTGCTTCACTTTCAGTTTCGGTTCCATCATTTATTTATTATCAAAGTAATATTCACTTTTCCTGTGGTCAAATAAAAAGCGCTCCCCTTCCGACTTCTTCTGACTAAGACATTCTTTGCATTTTAACACGGATTTCCCAAATTACGTTCCGCTAAAGAAAAATTCCTCAACATGCCTCATATGAGAGCCTAATTGTGTGGACAAATATTTAATGAGACGTTTCTCAACTGATTTAAACCGGGCCTCTGACGTAGATTCGTACCTCTCAGAGAGGTATTGCATGAGTGAATCATTGGCCAGATGAATGCCCGGGAGTGATATTTCTCGTGGGAAATTGGATATACTCACTGTGATCCTCCGGATTTCTTCTTAAAAACCCCCAAAGTGAGGTACTTTCTCCAAGTTTTTGGGCCACTCTTCGGCGACGCACCATTGTCCTCATCACGAGAGAAAATCATTGATGGACAGAAGAATGAGCTCGTCTGAGAGCCTCTATTGACTGGCTTTGACGACAGATTCACTTCACTAGAGCATCTTTTGCGCACTTTAAAGTCACTGAGACGAAAGAGATTCTGAAAACTTCCACTGAATCTCGACTTTAGAGACTCACAATTGCGTCCTGTGGGTCCTGTGGCGTTCTTTGGTCTCAAGTTCACTTTATTAAATGTTTTTGTTCCAGAAACCTCAACTGGAGCAACTGCACTGTTGTTGAGTTTCTTGAGGAAGAAGGTGTTCTTGTTGAAATTGAGTTTATTGACATTGTGTGCTGCAGCACTAGCCAGATTCTCATTCATACTCTCAATTTTGTCCAATTTATCCACACTGGAGTACAGGAAGTTCTTGGAGCTGCTGTTCTTCGTGATGAAGAACTCACTGTTTCTGTGAAGGATGGAATTCAGATCAATTGTGCTGGAGTGTTCAGTGCTGCTGTAGAGAGCTTGAGAGACAGAATTTCTGTGATTGTTCCTTAAAGCTGTTGCACTTTTCTCATCATCGCGTTGTGGAAGTATCTCTCGTGGCTCATCGCATGATTTTACGCGGATAAAGTGAGTCTCTTCTGGGGATTCCCTCAATTCTGGAACACTGATAGCTGGTGCCACAGCGTCACTCCGGCCAAACACCGTTCCATGCTTCGCCTTTACATTTCCCATTGCACAGAGATTCTCCACTGAAGACGTTAAGCGATTGAGTTGTGCATTAAAACTGCCCTGGAATGGATGGGTGGAAGACTCTAGAGCATCATTGGAGTGAATTTCAGTGGGAGTCTGGTGTATCTCAATCTCAGTCGCTTCCTCATCTATTTTCGGCCAGTCTTCCTGAAAGAATATCGTATATAGGAGAACCAATGTCACTTCTTGCAAAACCAACTTGTCGTCAAACACACGTTCTGTACCTAATGAAAACCAACTGGGTGATCTTGGGAAGGGAGACTTATTAAAATTTCCGGATAAAATTAAGGTCGTGTCTTATCGATGAGCCGAGAGGAACATCACTGATGGAAAAATATTGGCTAACACTATGCCAAAAATAGCGTTTTCACGGACACGCAAGAGTCGTCCTGAGTGCTACATTGGTTATTGATTAATATAACTAACGACAACAGTGACTCAACAAGCACCTGTGCCTTTCAACGTTCAAAATGAGCCCATTTGAATCCTCTGGCGCACCTCGCTAAGTAGCAAAGTTTCCATGGTAAAATGGGGTGGTATAATCAAACACAATAAAAAGGGCCCAGCCCAAGAGTTAGCTAAGGAAATTTTCAGGGAAAACTATGAAAAATAACTCACTTGAGACTTGCATTGTCGACTGAATCGATTCCTCCTTTTTGTTGGCGCTGGCAGGGAAACTCTCTTGGCATAGGCAGCATCCTCAAAGTCCTGTGGCACATCAATGGCACTCTCTCTGTACCTTCTCAATGCCACAACTCTCCTTCTCTGGAATGGCTGTTCAAACTGACCACCACCGTGGACGTGAATGCGGATTTTATTGCCTTCACTCATCTCCCTGGAGGATGGCATGTGATCCGCAAAAATAGACTCGCACGAAGTTGATTTATTTGATTGCAAATTCTCAAGTGATCCCACAATTTTTGCCACACATCCAGTAGCTGAAGAGCCCTCGATTAGCGATGTTGAAGATCTGTGCAAAAAAAATCAATTAAGCTTCGATCTTGGGGATAATTTATGAGATTTCACAAATAGATGATCCACCTTCTAACTGGCTGATGATCAGTCTCTGCGTCCAATTGTTCGTACTGTTGTCCTCTGCTGATAAAAGTCTTCTTAATCTTTGGCTTCTTGTAGATCCTCCACTTCTTGTACGATTTTGTAGTATTTTCTGTTTTTTCCGCAAAAACTTCCTCATCTTTTCGTTGATCCATTACGTTACTCAAAATTGCACACTATTGTCTACTTCTAGGCGTTTAATCTCACAATTTAAATTTAAAGATATCAAAAGAAACCATCAACAAGAGATGTCTGTCTGGTCTTCTTATCTTTGTAGAACACGGCAGAACATTGAAAAATATCACTATACGTCACACAAAAATACAGAAATTATGGAAGAAAACGCGATATTAATGCAAATATTTCACTCTTATTATCTTCTGGCGTGTATTAAACAATAATGTGACGCTTTTGGAGCAGTTGGTGTACGACTATGGCAAAACAGGTGATCCGACAGGTGATTCAGTGATTATTTTTAATTAATTCACTACCAAATAAAACAGTTCACACATTAAACAGTAAGAGTCACTGTCTTGGAATTATCACTGCAATTCTCCGTAAGCGGCTAAAGGAATCTCGCTGGATTTTCTCCGCATACGATCATTGTGAGCTAAGCAATACTCTCGTACAAATTGATCTGCATTCTTATTCATCAAAGAAAATTCATCTTTTTATCTTTTTTGCATAATTTTCAAACAAACTTTCCACTTTGTTTAATGTAATCTCCTCCGGTGAACCAAAAATCACTCATTTGGAAAGAATCGCGTCTATTACACCATCACTTTTGGTCATTCACTCTTCCTCTTTCATCACTGAGCAGATTTTTCTTCACATTATGTTCAGATTTTAAGACATTTTTCTCTCATAAAGTCTCTTTCACAGTCCCTGGAGAAATTATGTGCAATTCTCGGGGCTTCCTTCCCTGAAAGTGCGTACACACTGACTGATCGCGAAATGAAAACTGAATCACTCCGTGGATCGACAATTGTACAATACTCTCTGGTCACGCTTCTGTTGTTGGTGACTCCAGTGGAAGTGGCATTCGCTGCTCCTCTCCCCACATAGTTTAATTTTTGTCTATCTGGGGGCCCATTCTTCGTCCATTTCAATGCATTTCTGCCTCACATTTAGCAGGTGAATTGATCAATTCACCTGGGGGATCCTCTTCAAAAGCATCACCCACACCAACAACACTCTTTTCTTCTAATTCCACATTCCACAGAGGGAGAGACTCCCGATCATCGAAGCATAAATAACTATCATGTTTTGATTTACCTGCCCTGGAAGTAATTGGTGTTTAAACATGACAAAAAAAAACATTCCATTTAAGTGGTAGAAAGAATTTAAATAAGGCAGAAGAATGGAAATATTTTCAGTGCAAACAGTGCAAACTTTGTCACACTTGCTTAAATTGACGTCAAGATTAAAGTGGAATTAATTGAGAACTTCATTTCTTTTACTTTCTTTAAAGAGCAAAAATTACTTTATAATTTCGAACCATTAAGACTGATATAAAATTACTCCTAAACTAAAATATTTCTTTGTGGTGTAACTTTGGAATTTTTGATTGATAAATTTTTCAACTCAAAAAGATAATCATTAATTTCATATTTTTTTACTACGAGTTTCTATCATAAAGGTCGTTGGTTCTTTTATGACTGAATTATGCGTGTTTTATTTTGAAGAGATTTCATAATGAATGAGCCAAAAAAGAAGGTTTAAATTTTCGAAAATCATTATCATTTATACGCGCCGAGAAATCGCATGAACTTCTACAATTCTTAATTTTCTGAGTAATAAAACTCACTGAAATATAAAGAATTTTTCTACCCATTTATACTACACTTTAAGAAACTGTAAAAATTGTCTCACGACAAATGTGACAAATTCATTAAGGAAAACGCCCAAGAAATGAAATTAATTCATCGTTAAAAGTGCACGATCACATTGTATGAAGCACAAAGGCCAAGAATAAAAAGAAATTGGTGAAAGAGTCGGAATTGATAAAGAGTTCAAAGTAAGGCAAAAAGACACTAAATTTGACCCCCTATCAAGGCTTTTTCAGCCAAAGAATAATATTTGACTTGCTATAATGGCGTAATTTTCATTGATAATTTCGATAAGTTCATTGATAAGTTGAGTGACTTACCAATTGCTCACCGTTGCTATTTAATAGATTTCAGCGATTAGAGAGCTTCATCTGATAAGGTGTAAAAAGTGGAACAATGTCATTTAATTTACACCTCCACAAACATCGGAAAAGGGGGTATAACCGTATATCTTATCGTGAAATTTTCGAGAATAAAATTTTTTTAAATTCAAGGTTTGAAGGTGTATTAATTTGGAAAATCTTTCTCTTGGCTTTTGCAGGAATTTCACATATTTTATAATTTAATATTTTATGAAATTTTCCAATATCAACTAACTTATAGAATTTTACAAAACTAAAAATTTATGTCACTAAAATGAAAGTTGAACAACCCCTTGTTTATGAACTTTATCGCTGATTGTTGTAAAAATTAAATCACTCTGATGATTCATTGGCGTTAAGTGAAAATTTTTGCAGAAGATGTATTATGCTGGTGGAGAAAATTCTAAAGGGGTTCTGTCTATTCTATTGTCCGTTCTAGAACACGTGCAACATTTCCCATCGTGAACATGACATACAATAGGCGTCACGGTCTTTGACCTCTAAACAGAGGCATAATTTAAATGTCCCTCTTTTGTCTCAACTCCTCAAGACTGGTCAAGGTTTTTGTTTTAAGCCATTATTCTAAAATTTTCGCTAATGATCTTCAAGCGAAGATCATCAAACCATTTCTGAGAATCAATGAAAAAAAATGTGGCAAGAAATAGATCATTTTCCTTCCCACTTAATGGATAAACTCATCTCTTAATGAGTTTCCCGGGAATTTCTTCCAATTGGTATCAATTGAGAGCATAAAAAGTTTGCCATCTCAAAAATAATTCCAAGTAAAGCATGAATTGTTTACCTCAATTGATTTTAGACGGAACGTCTGTAACCCATCAGTCAATTTAATCATTAATAATCAATGGAATCTTTGTACTTACCCAGCTCATTATGCATTCCTAAGATTCGCCGAAGATTGGGGCATTGAGAGCGTCGGGTAGGTTCGAAGGCGCTGCAGCTCCAGCATTGTGCTGAGCTCCAAGATTTGTGTGTGCTGACGTTGGACTTTTCTGACTAATCTCGTTCTCTCAGCAATGATCTCCAGCCTGAGATTTTGAGCTTCAATCTCTTGCTCCTCAAGAGTGGGATCTCGTTTCTCATGTTGCTTGGACACATCGAAATTCAGAGCTTGAATCTTCCTGTCCAAATTCTCATTTTCTCTCTTCTTTTGCTCAATTTTCTCCTCAATCTCTACGACTTGCTTCCTCCTAAATAAAATTATAGTTTTTTTTCAGTCTGAGGGAAAAACTGACCCTCGTGGTTCCACTTACACATCACTGAACGACTTCTCACAGGAAGCAATCATTGCCTCTATTTCACGATTCAGCGCCGCCTGGCTAACATCCTCTGTCCAGCCCTTTTGCTTCCGCTTCAGCCACGTTTGCACCTCTTTTGTGATCTTCCAGCGAGAGAGTGTAAAAAATGCATTATGAACAAAAAGGCGCGAAAATTGCCCCCAAAATACTACCTTGCATTTTTCAATCACTTTGACGAAATCCTTCATGTCTCTGATGGTCATTTTGAGGACTCTGTGTTCCCACTCCTTGTGAATGAGCTTGCGCCGGAAGACAGCCGCATTGGACATGGCCAGCAATTTCTTCTGACCCGATTTCTTAATTACCCGATTGATGTCGTCGACATCAACCACAGAGAGAAGGATTGCGTCGTCAAAGTCAGCAATTTTGCCAGTCAGAGGAATTTCGACATTGCCACGCTTCATCACGAGTTGAATGGTGCGATTGACGGAATTCTTTTGCTGTGGGAGAAACGCATGATTAGCTGGTGAATTTGAGATCTCTCATATAATCTCATTATACTCGGTTCTCTTTTAGCTCCTCAAGTTTTTTATCATGAGCCGCCAGGGTAGTTCTCCTCGCGCCAATTTCCCGTGCAAATGCATCCACACAGGCATCGGCTTCGGCCAATTGGACACCACAGCTGCGAACCTTGAATTCACTCTCAATCTTGATGCGTCGCATGCGACACAGGAGATCCCATAGCTTGTCATCCATTGTGGGACAATTGGCCGGTTGATCGATCTGCTCGATGAGATTCAAGTAATCAAAGCACTCCTGAGGCAGAGGAGGACCGGATTTTGAGATATTCCTGGAGATAACTCTCTTTGCGAGATCCATGAGGATCACTGATGTGGCCCAGGCTCGCATTGTCCATCTTGGTCGACGTCTGGGAAAAAACATTAATCCTGCTTAAATTGCCCTTTTAGCTCTCACATTTTGGCATAAACTCACTTGAACAGCTTGTAAGCTTGATCCACAATTGATATGGAGGCAAACTCTCCATAATTGTTCTTAAACTGCTTGTCCAGGAGACGATCCTTCGTCTCCAGAGCATCATAGTTCACCTTGCAGTCCATTGCTCTCTTCTCAGCATCGTGCATCGTGCCCGTTAGTGCATTGATCTGTCTCTTCACGCTAATAATCTCCTGACGAATCTCATGCTCTTGCCTCGTAAACTGAATTCTCTTGTAGTTGTACATTGCATTGCGAAGGATCTTCAAGTCCTCCTGATTTATAGCCATTTGCACTTTCACTTTGACCTTTTTCAATTCCGCCAATTTCTTGTTGAACACGTATATCTGTCGATCGAGAGTCTCTTGCAGATTATGCTTCTCGCTCAGTAGTTGATCGCGATATTTTTCCCGCTCAGAATCCAGGAAATTCAACTTTTCCTCATACTCTCGAACAGCTCGCCAATCGTGCTCATCATACTCTCGAAGGTCCTTTTTCGTGTGGACAGCAGCCGGAACTACAGGTTTCTTCTTGATCTCATCCTCCCAGCGAATCTCCAGGACTCCATCCATCATGTGCTGAAGAGCTCTCTCGCGGAAGTCATCAGCCATCAGAGCTAAACGCTTCTGTTCAGCATCAAAAGCCTCTTTGTCGATCAATTCCTGCATGCTAGGAGATATGTAGGGTTCAACGGGGACTTCCTCATCGGTAACTTGAACAATTGTATGTGGTTTCTCATCGGGAGTGTATTCAGGATCAATGATATCATCCTCATAGACGACATTTGTTCCAAGAAGCTGAGAGAGAATGTTCAATTCATTCTGAATATCTCGCAAACGACTGTTTCTCTCCTTGACAATTCGCATTTCCTGCTCCTTTCGTTCCTGGAGCTCACAGAATTGTTTGTTGAAGAACTCCCTTAGAGCCAGAGCATCGAAATACCCAAAAATCTTTTCCACATGCATCTGTTCAAAAGTGACGACCTCTAATTGATTATATCTGGGCAGTTTCGATGTAATAAATTCCCGCGTGGACGTCCCAGATGCCAGGGGAGTTCTTGAACTTTTCCCATCGTCAATTTTCACCTTCTCAATTGCCATAACTCTTGGCTCCTGGTTCAAAACATTTTCCAACTGACTTGTAGGGATGGGTTTCCAGGGGAGGAACTTATCAGTATTGGTAAGATTTTCAAGTCTTATCCACATTAATATTTGATTGAGTCGCTTCTCCCATAGCCCATCAATCTCCATCACTGGATAGTTCTCAATGAAGAGATTCGTGAAGATTCCGCGAACTTTGGTACTTTTCACGCACATCTGATCCCAGCAGGACTTCCTTATCCACTCTGTGATCTCATTCTGTGCCGCTATAAACTCCTGCATCTTCCCAATTTCTTCCTGGCGATCACGTTCTGCTCGCTTAATCATATTTTCAACGTGATTTGAGTCGAGATTGAACTCATGAATGGGAAGTTTCTCCTCTTCGGGGCAGATTTCATTGTTGTCCAGGAGTTTTCCAATTTCTCGTCTGAGATTATCTAAATCTCTCAGGATTAAATCTCGCCTCTCTTGATACTTTTGCCTCTCACGATTCTTCTGCTCCATTCTCTGCACTTCCAGCCACGAAGCGTCTTCAAAGGTTGCAGCTGGGGTTTGTCCAATAGTTGGACTGAGACACTTCTCTCGAATCTCCAGACGACTCAGCTCAAATTTCCCTCCAGAGTGATCCATGGGCATTATTTTAAGATTGGGCCGGAAGCAAATGAGATTTCCTGTGAATCCTAGACAAATGATGTACTCCAGAGAGTAACTGACGAGAGCATTTTGAACACCGTGAGTTCTGCGATGATGAGAGATGAAACTCGTGACACACTCCATTGTTCGGGAATCGAAGAGGCAAACTTGACCATCGAGACCCCATGAAAGAATAAAATCCCCACAAGATTTTACCTTCACGAACTTCAAGGAATGATCAGTTTTGACTTCCTGGAGCTCCAAGAATTCAAATTGATCTCCTTTCTCAGTCAGTTTGAGGATGCTTAGTTGGGATTCCAAATAGAAAGTAGCCACAAAGATATCTTGAGTATTACCAAGTTGAGCAAGAGATGTTAATTTCTTTTCAGGGCGAAAAACTGGATGAAATTTCAATTTATCTTCAGTGATTGAAACCATTAGAATCTCATCGGAAGATACTTTTGAGCCATCTGTCTTCATTAGCATAAGAATCCTCAATGTTGTTTTACTGCTCTCCAGAATAATAAAATCAAGAACATCTTTTGGTAGAGAGAAATGCCTCTTGATCTCAACAATCCCCCCAATTTGTCCAAAAATCACAAAGACCTCATTCTCAGCGTCCAAAGCGACAATTTGTGATCCATTTCCAGAGAATTTGATCATCTTAATGGAGCAGTTGCAAACGTGAAATTTGACCAGAGGCTGAGGATTTTCCGTGGAGTATAAAGATAGCAGTTCTACATGTCCTGAAGAGTATCCCAGACAAATGACCGGCAATAGAGGATGAGAATCTTGTGCAAAAATTCCTCCTTTTAGATACTGAGAGATTAATTTTCCAGAACTCACTTCAAAGATGGAAACGCCACGATTTCTGTCCACACTAGCTAGAAAATTTCCTCCAGGATTGATCAGGGATATAAAGTGGAAGATTCTCTCTCGTTTCTTCACTTCCTTGACGTCAATTCTGTTCTCTGAGAGGAGAATTTTCCAGACAGTTCCGTTTTCATCTATTCCTGCTATCAAGTCGTTGGAATGAGAAGTCAAGAAGAGCAACTGGAGATTTTCAGGTGATACTAAACACATTTCCGTGAAAGCCGATCCATTCTGATTGAAGACACGAATAGTTCGATTCATTGACAAGAGAAATCCTCCCTGATGAGAAGCAATCAAGCACATTGAGTCTCCAGAAATCTCCTGTTTCGTCTCCTGAACAATACAGAGCGATTGATAAGTTCCTGGGTAAATTTGATGAACACCTCCTTTTCTGGTAGCCACAAGGAGAATTCCAGTTACGAGATAAGTGGCGGTGAAGGGAGTGGAATCTCTGTCCAGGTTCAATTTGATTTTCTTATCAATCAATTTAACCGTATCGACGCAGACATGAATGTCCCAGACGACCAATTTACCAGCTCCTGTGGCTAATTGGTACAAACTTAGGGGTTGAGATGGTGAGCAGAGAATCATCTGATCACTGGCAAACATTCCAGTCTTGCGGGTGGCCAGCAACTGTCCTGATCTCCAGCACCAGATCTCGAGAATAAAGTCCGGGATTCCCGTAAGAGCAAATAGATACTCTGTTTCAGAAAATGCCAGGCATAGATAGTTTGTCACGCCAGAACCTATGAAATAATTATTTTATCATATAACGCCCTCTAAGAGTTACCAAGACACCCGGAAAACTCACTTTGGAGTCGATAAATCGTCTCAAAACTCGGGTAAGATTGCACAAGAATCGATGGAGATTGGGAGAGTTCTGCCAGGGCAAAGATTTGCAGGGATTTGTGACCAGCGATGCAGGATATGCCATCACCTCTCTCAAATGAGTCTGCCCGGTAAGTCTTCTCATTTCCGGTGGAAATATCCGTGAATACAATGGAGTTGCTTTGGCCGGTGAAGAGAATTCCCTTTCCCAGGAAACATGATGCTTCCACTTGCTTATGTTTTACCCAACTAAGGAGTTGTTAAAGCAAATGCTTAAAGTGTAATGGATAAATAAATTAATAATACTTACGAAACTTCGATTAGAGAAGAAACTGAGGGCATTTTCACACTTTATTACTTGAGAATGAACAAAAGAGACGATCATTGAACAAACAATTGATTGGAAACCCGGTATTAAATTATTTATTTGTGCTGTTTGAGTATGGTAGTCGGATTTTTAATTGAGAAAGTAATCTTTTGTCTCTTTGTAATTCAATTACATGAAAATATAGTAAGAAAGAGTTATTTTTCAGAAAATTCTTAGGCAGAAAAATAGAAAATACCCGCGAAATAGTTTTGAGGAAAATTGGCGCTTTTCGACATTCCCCACATTTCCCCCTCCATGTCGTACAGCTCCAGCAGCGCCACTCTGCGGCAGAATTGTCTGTGTGGGAGAGACGTCAAGAAATTCGCGAGAGAAAAATCGAAAGATTGCTTGATAAATGTGAAAAAAGGCAGGAAAAGGAGTGATTTGTGTACATAGAGAACCCATCAGTGTCGAGATGAATGTAAAAATGCCGGATTTCAATGTGAAGAAGCTGGTGAAGGAGGCAGGGAGCACCCTTTCACGGGTGGTTCAGGTGAGTATCTCTTGGGGTGGGGGAAGGCTCTCACTTGTCTCACCGAATGGGCTCTCATCGGCTTGTTTGTTATGTTTTCGTTTGGGCAAAACAGTTGACGGAAGAAAAACTGGGCACGTCAGAGAAGACAGAGTTTGATTCACACTTTGAGAATCTCAATGAGCGGGCGGAATGCACAAAGATGTGGACAGAGAAATTGGTGAAGAACACCGAGGCGGTTCTCATCCCGAATCCGGGCAATCGTGTTGAGGACTTCATATTTGAGAAGATTGAGAAGAAGAAGCCCAACCGTCTTAGTAACTTGGAGTATCTTGGCCTTGACATGATTGAAGTGAGTGTGAAATTTTCCACTCTCCCGGAAGATACGACGCAAAATCCACAATTTGTTTGCTCTTGTAGGCGGGCGGGGAATTTGGCCAGGATGGCGCGTACGGCAGCACCCTGATCAAGGTGGGCCAGGCAGAACAGAAGCTAGGCCAATGTGAGCGTGACTTTATCGGATCGGCGGGAATGTGCTACACACAGCCACTGAAGAAGTTCCTCGAAGGTGAAATGAAGACCATCATCAAGGAGAAGGGCATCCTTGAGACAAAAAGGTTGACACGCCCTTGAAATAAGCGTCATCAATACAATTTTTAAGAGTCCCTTTTTTCCACTCTTTGTTCAGATTGGATCTCGATGCGTGCAAGAATCGCGTGAGGAAGGCCAGAAGTATGCTTGGACAGCAAACGGTGAGTCATTGCGAGAGTTTTCTAACCAGAGAAATTGTGTCGCTCCTCCCTCTCAATTTCATCATTTCACTAATGTCGCTTTCTGTCTTGATAACATTGCTCTCCACGATGCTGGAATATTAACAAATTTGTAGAAAGATGGAATACCACCAGAGGTGACTCTGGAGCAGGTACTGATATCGCTAACCTTCCAAAACTCCTGCTAATCTCAAAGATAAAATCAATGAATATGCCTTAGGAATGTCCAAAAACTAATTGATTTATTGTGATTTCCACAGGCCGAACGTGATCTTCGAATAGCACAGTCGGAGTTTGATCGTCAGGGAGAGATCACAAAGCTCCTCCTCGAGGGCATCAGTACATCACAGTCTAGTCATTTGCGTCACCTTCACTCCCTGGTGGAGGTTCAAGTGCGCTACTTCAATCAATGTGTTGAGATCATGAATGGACTCCAGCGGGAACTGGCCAGGTGAGCTTGAAGTTCCTCCCTCCCTTGTGTTGGAAAAATAATCAGAGAGAGAGAACTATCTCCCCTCCCGTAAAACATATTAAATTCTTAAACGTATATTTTAATTTTTAAGTATTTTTAACTTCTGTTTTTCTTCCAATTTACTTTTCTCTCTTCCTTGATCCGCCAAAAAAAAATCAATGTTGTGCCTCTTCTGTGTCTTAACGAAAATCTGTTTTGATGATTAAAAAACAATCTTCCAAAATCCTTCCACGTGCAGCATGCGTCCTTCAACGCCTCGCTTGCGTATCAATAGTGAAGATGTAGATTGTGACGCGTCTGGGCCTCCCTTTATGCTAACCACCCACAATGCCATCCCTCCATTGTCCACCATCCACAGTCAGTCGCCACAATTGAATGCTTTTGTCGCTGGTTCACCCACAAGGAGCCTACAGGGCGATAATGATGAAATTATCAATGCTTTCGCTTCAATTGGCCACACTGAGAATATATCTAGTGTCTAAAAATGTCTTAGCCGGGTGGATTGAGTGAATAGATTAACCCTCTAAGGTGCACAGGGTTTTCCGCATTATTAGTCAACTATTCGATTGCATAAGAATTTATCGATTTTCTTTTGGCCTTTTGGTTTCATAC
The DNA here is from genome assembly GCA_918844115.2 of Phlebotomus perniciosus. Taxonomy (NCBI): domain Eukaryota; kingdom Metazoa; phylum Arthropoda; class Insecta; order Diptera; family Psychodidae; genus Phlebotomus; species Phlebotomus perniciosus. The sequence goes on from CAKKOB020000022.1 coordinate 82,518, forward strand.
ACCGTGTGCTCATCAATTCTATATGACATAATGTGATTGTGCTTGAGAAAGTTGTATTAACCCTTTAGGGGAACACACGTAAAATGAAAAAAGAAAACGTCCAAATATTCATTATGAAGAAAGTGAAATGCAAAAAAAATCATATCGTCTAATGAGCCTTAAAAAAGAGACAATGTATAAATAATGTAAAAAGGTAGTGAAAGAAAATTTCTATGCACGCTAAAGGGTTAACTATTGCTCTCATACAAAATTTCTCTTATATATCTTCCCTATCTCGAGCTATATATTTCTCTCTCCTAATAATTAATTGACTTGAATCGATACAATTGGGCAGATTTACAGCAACTCGTAATGGGCATTAAATTGATTAAGCTTCATAAATTTAGTTACACCCGTTTATTCTTTATGATTTCTTCCTTATTTCCAATTTCACTCTTGTTTTGCGTTAGAAAGTTAGATTGAATGCGATAAAATTTCGTAGAATATTAACGTATCAAAATTCTTTTGATAAAATAGCTTTTTTCTTTTGTTGGAATGCAGATGAGGATATTTTTTTTTACATTTTAATTTTCCTATGAAAATAAATTTATTAGTTTGGGAGGCCCCAATCCATACGTTCCCGTTGGACTTCCCGATGATAAAGGCAACAATGATGCAAACGGAAGTGATGTGGGTGGAAGTAACATGAGACGTGCTCGTGTTCTGTGTTCTTACGATGCCAGCGGAAGTACAGAGCTCAATTTGACGGCGAATGAGGTGCGTAGGAGTTTGTAAATTCCAACAAATCTCCTCGGGCGCCACATTGTTTTTTGTCTTTTTTCGCAGGTGATATTTGTGTCAGAATGTAATCCACCGAATCCCGACTACATGTATGGGAAACAAGGTTTGCTCAAGGGACTCGTTCCGCGAGCTTTCCTCGAGATGCTCGACGATTGAGCGTGTTTCTTTTATCACTCTGCTGGCCGCGACATATTGGAGGGCTTTGCAAAGGACAAAAGACACACATTTACTGTGGAGGACAAATAATTTATTCAACTATACAATTAACATATAATATTTACTTATATTTAGACAAAAAAAAAAAGAAATGAAGATGATGAGGTCATTGTGAGATGATTTAGCAAATAATTTATCAAAAAGAAAATGAAAACAATATACATTACTTAACACAACGCAATACTCCCTGGAATAGACTCACCATTAAATAATATTCAGAAGAATTCTTATGCAATTATATTACCCGCAGAATCAATTTGTATATTGTGGAGATTTTAGAATTTATTTTACACTTTAATTAGTGGAAATTTAGCAATAGATTTATCGTTTGGGATCTTCTCTAAGAAGAGAGGATAAGTTATTCAGAAAATTAGTTGATTCTGAATAGTTCCATGACAATGCCACAAAATAGACGAAAAGATAATTCAATTAACTATTACTGGACGTAATCTCTTGGGCAATCTTGCTTGAGAAAGATGAGCTAAAATTAAACAATTAAGGGTTTTATTAATTAACTCATTTCAAAATGGTTATTGTAGCTAATCAATTGATTGGATTAATTGATTTGGGTATAAAGAGCAAACTAAATTTTCTAATTAGTTGTTTTATTAATAGATCCTTTAATAATTGTTTAAATCTAGTTTCCGATCTTGTCACTTCTGATCCAGAAGCAAAGTCAGAGTTCTTTGTAAGTTTTTGTATAAGAATTTCAAAGAACGTTCAACATTTTTTAGCCAAAAACATCAATATATCAACAATACCACAAAATGAAAAACAAAATATAATAATTTTAAGGCTCAAATTGTCATCAAAAGCAAATGCTGCCCTCCTAAAATAATTTCGTTCTGTTTTTCACTTTATTAAGAAATATCTCTTTATAACTCTTTTGAATTTTGCATTAAAATAATGCAATAACACTGCCGACCACAATTTGGATCTCAAAATAATTTTCTTTTCTTTTTAATGATAAAAAATCATCGTGAAGAAAGGGGTCATCCCGGTCATTCTTTAAATAATATCTTGTCCTTGGTCAGCGTGTTTATTAAGTAGGATTTTTCCAAATTTCTGAAATGTAGCGCGTTGCATAGAGATGCTGTTGATTTTTTTCCATAATATTTTCATTGTTTTGTTGTAAGAGAAAACTATAAGTTGTTTGATTCCTTTGGAAAAGCTGTGGTTAATAAGTATTTGTTGGAATTTTAGTGAAAATTTTACTACGACGAAGAAGGAAGTTAGGAGAAGATAAACAAAAAAAGATTATTGTGCAAAAAAGACACTTTGAAATCAATTGTATTGTAAAAGTTAAAAACCATTTTATTGAACCCTAAAGCTTTTACTAATTCCTTCATGCGCTATTTGAGAAGATTTATGAGGAGAAAAAAATATGTATCAAAATTTATTCAATTATATCTCATTGTCTCAATTTATTCACTGAGATATTATGAAACTCTTTAATGTCATTAATATCCAATCTAATTATCTTAATGAACATTCTTCCATTGTAATTGTTAAAAAAAATGAATCTATTTAAATACTTAAAAAATGACTTCGTAAGCGACACATTTATGAATGAAAAAGAAACTCACTATGTATATCGAATAGTATTTAAAAAAAACGTAAAGATGAAAGAAATTATTACTTTTTAGCTTCTGTCGCCATGTATGTTGTTTGTCAATTATTCCAGAAGATTACAAAAAACAAAAAAATCTATAATGAGATTCTTGAACAACAGAAATTATTATATTTAGCATTATTGAAGAAACAGTGCAAAAGATCGCTTCGTTCAATTGTTGAGTGCCTCATAAGTGGCAATAAGTAAAAAAGGAAATAAAACATCGCAGTTCTAGATCTTAGAGAGATTTTAGAACAAATTTACCATCACACGTTGGACTTTTAGAAATTCATTTAAACATTAGAAGAAAGAAAAATTACTCCGTTTAGTAGAGACCCTGCCTGAGTGATTTGTGGAAGAATGGTTATAATAACGAATCTTGCAATTTTATTTTATGAGAGAAAAGATCAAGGAAAACAATAAATTTGTGATGTGTTTAAAAAAAAAAAGAAGTACGAATTTCTTGCAAAGGAAAATTTATTCCGAGAACTTTAAATACACGCAGAAATTTAGAGGCGAGAATTTCAAGCCCTGGGATAAATCCACAAATTGAGAGGATTTACTTCTTCTTGGACACACCGACTGTCCTTCCGCGACGTCCGGTGGTCTTGGTGTGTTGACCTCTGACACGGAGTCCCCAGTGGTGACGCAGACCACGGTGGGCACAGATCTTCTTGAGCCTCTCAAGATCATCACGCAGCTTGGACTCCAGCAGGGCGGACGTGAGTTGGTAGTACTTGCCATCAGTCACATCCTTTTGCCTGTTGAGGAACCAGTCCGGGATTTTGTAGATGCGTGGATTCTGGATCACGGCCACCACTCGTTCCACCTGGAAGGATCACAAAAAAAAAATCTTAGAATATGTCTAAAAGGGACTCCGGCAGTGAGACAAGCTTACCTCCTCGTCGGTGCACTCTCCGGCACGCTTCGAGAGATCCACATCAGCCTTCTTGAGGGCAATGTTGGCGTAACGACGCCCGACACCCTTGATGGCGGTCATGGCGATGGGCACCTTGCGCTTGCCATCAATGTTGGTGTTCATAAAACGCAGAATATGCTGGAATTTCTCCGGAATTATCAGCGACTGGAAGGGAAATGAGAAGTTTGTAAGCCACGACGATTCACCCTAACCTCAATTTCGTGAAATATTTTTCGCAGTGATTTTCACTTATTTTCCCAAAAGTTCTAGCAGAAACACAGGCTCAAATCAAAAGACCAAGGGTTTAAGAAGATTTTAAGACACTTTTCACAAGGGAAATAAGTGAAAATCATTGGAAATTGAGAAAAAACTGCGGAACACACCATGTTTTCGTCTTTACAGTGCTACTTCGGGAGGAAAAGAAAGGGCCGGAAATCGAAGTGTTATACTGCACCGGTTATACAAAATTTGGAAACACTTCAACAGCATTTAATTGCCGGTTGCTTGACGAATCGGACGAATCTTTATGAATAGTAAAGAGTTTAAAATTATCATTTTATTAAATTTGAAGAATGACTTTTTTCCAAAGAGATTTTCAGTAAAAATGGTAAAAATCCTGGTAAAAGTTAAGAACTTTCTTTAATTCAAAGTGTAACGTAAATATGAGTATAACTCAAACAGCGCCATCTGGTGGGCATTTTCTTGCCCACGGGATTATTTGTCAAATGCACAACAGAGTTGGCCTTCCGGACTAGTTCGCGGTCGTAAATAGCAAAATTGTGAAAAAGTGGAGCAGCACTGAAAATCCAGGAATACCCCCATGTCTGATGAATATTCAATTGTTATGTATCATGGTGAATTCAACAAGAGTCGCTGTGGATACTGCAAAAAGGAAAATACATGTAATTCCAATGGTGAGAGACTCCTGCAAAAAATCCATTGTCATTCTTTCTAAATTTGAGGCTCTCTTTTCTGTGCAATTTTACAGGAATGACGGCACATATAATGGCCGTGAAGGATTATCAGGATCTCATAGATCGTGGCTGGAGGCGATCTGGTACCTTTTGCTACAAGCCCTCAAACTCCACAACTTGCTGTCCCTCCTACACAATAAGGTTATTTTCGGCATACAAAAGCCCCCGGAAAGATTCTCAAATGACATCTTTTGTTTGCAGATGCGATAGTTTGAATTTTAAAATGTCCAAATCTCATAAGAAGATTATCAAGCGGATGAATAAGTTCCTGAGGGACGGGGTGAAGGAGTCTACGGAGAAGGAATCCCCTCGGGATGAGGAATCGGACGAGGCTAGTGAACCCCAAATGGTCCCACCAGTTCCCACCACGGAGATAGATGTTAGTAGGATAGTCAATAAGCTGCAGAAAAGGGAGGATAAACCACCCAGTCAGTCGTGCTCAAAGCAAAAACCTCCTCAAGCGACAGAGAGTATGGAGATGGTCACAAAGAGTCCTGGGCAGGATTCATCAAAGCCTCCGTGTAAGAAAGCAAAGCTTCTGCGTCTAGAGAGGAAGAAGGCAAAGATGGCATTGCGAGAAGCTGAGGGACTCCCGGTTCAGCCTACCGTGAAAGCTCCTAAGAATGTTGAGAAGAGCTTAGAAGATTTCTTGACTGAACAACCCACTGATGGGAAGCACAAGTTGAAGGTGAGTGGAAATGAAAAAAAGTGTGCCTCGCACTCTGTGGCCCCAATAACCGGTGAACTCTCCAAATTCCAGGTGAAACTCATTCCATCCGCGAAAGGGGCCACAGATGAAGCACTAGAACTGTATCGAAAGTACCAAACTGTGATCCATCGTGATCCGCCACACAAGAACACCAGGGAATCCTTTGTGCGCTTCCTCTGCCGATCACCACTGCAGGTTTCTATCCCATTTCTCTCTTCTCTTGTAGATTAAGCTGGTGTGCTCCACTAGCTGTGAATTTCTGTCCAGTCTCCAAGTGGAGTATGAGTTGTATCAGAAGTACCAGACAGTTATTCATGAAGATCCTCCTGAAGATGTGGATGAATTTCAGAATTTCTTGCAACACTCCCCATTGCAGCTCAAAGTGAACAACTCATCACCGCCCAAGGGTTTCGGCTCCTTCCACCAGCAGTACTGGCTGGATGATCGTCTCATTGCTGTTGGTGTCATCGATGTTCTGTCCAATTGCGTCAGTTCCGTGTACTTGTTCTACGATCCAGAGTTCAGCTTCCTCTCCCTTGGCACGTACAGCTCACTCCGGGAGATCGCCTTCACGCGAGAGCTCCAGAAAACCTGTCCGGATCTTAAGTACTACTATATGGGCTTCTACATCCACTCCTGCCCAAAGATGCGCTACAAGGGAAAACTACAGCCGTCCTATCTACTCTGTCCAGAAGTCTATTCTTGGCATTTAGTCACTGAAAGTAAGGAAAATGATTCTGGGAATTTAATTTGAGGTGATAATTTGATGTTTTTTTTTTTTATTGTTTTTGAAGATCTTCTGAAGAAGTTGGATCGGTCAAAGTACTCAAGATTCAACGAGGATGATGAAGCGAAGGATAAGGATGAATTCCAGGCGAGGTATTTGGAGAGTGTTGTTTGCCTCTATGACAATACTATTATGTATTTTGAGGATTACGTCAATGTAAGTAGACTTTAAAATACTTTTTAAAAATAAGAATAAGATTTGATATGGCCAGTGCAAATATTTGACTGAAAAAGCAAAGTTTTTTTTTAAATGAAACAATCAGTGAATCTCATGGAATATAAAGAACTTCTACCTACTCTACTTTATTAGCTGGGATTCACCAATTAATAGTTTTTGAGTTTTTTGGTATAAATTAAAAGTAATTATTAAGCAATATTTGGTGGCTAATTTAACCCTATAAAGATAAAAGTATTTCCGGCAAAAAAATTCCTGATAAATTTACAACCATTTTTTAGAAAAATCTCAACGAAAAAGATAATAATCAAATAATTCAGCACATCAATCATTTAATTTAAGCCTTTTAAGCTTTGAGTAATTCATTTTAGTGCGCACCGTATGATCCACTTGCGTGATTTAATGCGCGAAATGTCTTTAGATACTAGACAATTATAGCGATAAACTCCATAAAGTTAATTACCATGAGCTAGTTAATCATGTGATATGCCATTACATAAAACATTTGTGCGATTTTCAGCTGCATGGAGGCGACGAAGAGCGGCGATTGACCCTCGAGTATGGACGTCTCGTGGGCAAAGCATGTTCGAGGCGGATTTTGCTCTACAAGAATTGATGACATTCTGAGGGAGGATGGCCATGGTTCAAAGGAGACGCAATTAGAGATGAGTAGTAGTTAAAATAAATTAAAATTTTATTCGTTAAATTAACATCTCATTAGAGTTTAAATGCTGTTTATGCGACAAATTGCTTTAAAAAATCTTGTTTTCTTTCGATTATTCACAAAGTCCCTCTAGAAAGTGATTTTCTTTACAGCTCTCATAGTGAAATATTTGTGCGGAATTACAGTGAAATCTTGTCGATCGTTTTTAAACTGTAAAAATTGTGTATAAAATATATTTATATTACACATCAATCTGTCTAATATGAAAATCTTTTTTCTCACACGATTGAAGATTTTTGTTTAGGGATTTTTTGTCTTTCTAAAATCTACAATGTAAAAGATTGAAAAACAATTTTTTTCTCTCTTTCTTACTGTTGAGGAAGAACATTTAGAAAATGGGGGAGTCACTTTGTACAATTCAAACTAGTTTTCTTCCTTGATTTTTGTTAGAAGCGCATCACAAGTTTTCTTGGCGTCGCCCAACAGCATGGATGTGTTTGGCTTGTAGAAGATGGGATTGTCCACGGCAGCATAGCCAACGCCCAGAGATCGTTTCATCACGACAACCTGGTAAAAATTTATTTAATTATTTGCCTCAATTTCAAAGAAAGAAAGAAATAATAAATTTTGTTTTACCTGATCGGCCTTCCAGACTCTGAGAACGGGCATTCCGGCAATGATAGAGTTGGGATCATCTTCAGCTGCACTGTTGACTGTGTCATTCGCACCGATCACGAGGACAAGATCCGTATCGGAGAAATCATCATTGATCTCCTCCATTTCCAGGACATCATCGTAGGGAACACCAGCCTCGGCGAGCAGCACATTCAGCTGTCCGGGCATTCTTCCGGCCACGGGATGAATGCCGAAGCGCACCTTCTTGCCCTTACTCTTGAGAATGTTCACCATCTCAGCGATGGGATATTGCGCCTTGGCCACGCACAGACCATATCCTGGCGTGATGATGATATTCTTGGCATTCTTTATCATTTCCACGCATCCGTCCACGTTCACTTCCGAGTGAGTGCCTGTGATTTCCATGGCCTTTCCGCCGCCAGTGGACATAGTGCCATAGCCGCCCAGGATGACGTTGGGCAGGGAACGATTCATGGCCTTGCACATGATGTAGGACAGGATGGCACCGGAGGAGCCAATCAGAGCTCCCACGATCGTCATAAGATTATTGTTGAGCATGAAACCTTCGGCACAGAGCGCCCAGCCTGAGTAGGAGTTGAGAACTGTGATGACAACAGGCATATCAGCTCCTCCGATCGCTGCTGTGAGAGTCACTCCCATGGCAGTGGACATGAGTGAGGTGGCTCCCAACAGGCCCAAACCACCAGCCAATGTTGGCTCCATGTAGAACATTCCCATGGCCAAGGCGTTACCGGCAAGAAGACCACCATTGATGAGGTGACGTCCCGGCAGGAGCAGCGGATTGGAGCTGAGGATTCCCTGGAGTTTGCCATAAGCCACCAGAGATCCACTGAAGGTCACACCTCCGATATACGTGCCCAAGAATAGAGCCGTCTTAAGCACATTGGCTGCCGGATCGGTGGCCAGAGTTGGGAAATCGTGCATGTACGTGGCGACGCACGTAAGAACAGCCGCCAGACCCACCAGACTGTGGAAGCCAGCCACGAGTTGAGGCAAGTCTGTGATCTGGATCCTCTTGGCGATTACACCACCCAGAGTTCCACCTAAAGCAGCCACTCCGGCCATCTGCATCAGCACCTCATTGGAGGGCGCCATTTGACCCAGAGTTGCGGCAATTCCTCCCGTAACACCAATCATACCCAGGGTATTGCCCAGGCGTGATGTCTTCTGTGATGACAGACCTGCGAGAGCACCAACGCAGCACAAACTGGATGCCAGGTAAGCCATTTGGTGGATTTCAGGGAAGCCCTATAAATTGAAAATTAATTTAGAGTGATGATTAGATTGGAGGGAGGACAGACAGAATTTTTCCTAGACAAAGAACACAAAGAACATCAATATGGATTCTTTAAAAGAGTATAAGATTTAGTTACTCACCGCCATGGCAGCATAGCCGTATCCGCCTAGGAAAGCGGCCGCCGGGATGCCAAAGAGCATATTGTGCTCTGGTGGATCTCCGGGTCTCTTGAACATATCCAACATTCGCTGTGTGACCAGGAAACCACCGAAGATGTTGACGAAGGAGATGAGAGCAGCTCCAGCTGCCAGGGATTCGATGGTGTTCGACGGAGTCACTCCGCCGCCCATCAGCAAAAGTCCTCCCACAGCGGTGATGCCCGAAATGGCGTTCGTGACGGACATGAGGGGTGAGTGGAGGGCTGGAGTGACGCCCCACACGGTGTGATAGCCCACGATACCAGATAGACCAAAAGTGGTCATCATGGTGGTGAAGGCTGGATTCGGAGAGGCCACTCCGAGAGCCAGGAGCGTCGCCAGACCAGCAGTGTAGGTGAGACTGGACTTGAGTTGCTTCTGGAAGGGATCCACGGGCACGGGTTCCACCTTGACGGGGGCTTTGGTGTCAGCGGCGGGAGCTGCTTGTGCCGACACGGGAATAACTGGTGGAGGCCACATGAGTTCACCATTTCTAAGGATAATAGATCCTCGGACGACTTCATCCTCAAGACGGATGTCAAAGTGATTCTGTTCACCAATGGACAGAAGGAATTTGCTAATGTTGTTGGCGTACAGAGTTGAGCTCTGTGTGGGCAGACGACTGGCAAGATCTGTGATGCCAACATGGACAACATCATGTATCACCTTTACTTGGCCAGGAACAGTCGTGGCCACATTGCCTCCCGCCTCTGCTGCGAGATCCACAATCACACTGCCAGGCTTCATTGACTTGACGTGTTCCTCGAGGATCAGCACTGGAGCTTTCTTTCCCGGAATGAGAGCCGTTGTGATGATAACATCCACTTCTTTGCATTGTTTCGCAAAGAGAGCGTGCTCGGCATCAATGAAGGCCTTGCTCATCTCCTTGCTGTACCCAGCGCTGGTACCGCCCTCCTCCTGGATGTCAATGGTGAGGAATTCAGCTCCCATACTCTCCACCTGCTCTTTAACTACTGAACGAGTGTCGAAAGCTCTCACAATGGCCCCCATTCCGCGAGCTTGACCGATCGCCGCCAACCCAGCCACTCCTCCGCCGATCACAAGAATCTTGGCGGGAGGAACTTTACCAGCAGCTGTAATTTGGCCAGTGAAGAAGCGCGGGAAGTAATTGGCAGCCTCAATTACAGCTCGATAACCTGCGATGTTGGCCATTGAACTCAAGGCGTCGAAGACTTGAGCACGAGAAATTCGCGGGATGCAATCCATAGCTGGTGAGAAAAGGATTCATCAGTTGAAAGTCCAGAAGGAGGAATTACTGCAAAAAACACTCACCAAATGCATTAATCTTCCTCTTGCCCAGCTCATTCATGAGATCCTTATTCTGTGCTGGATAGAGGAAGGAAATGAGGGTGGATTCTGGCTTTAGGAGAGGAACTTCCTCATTTGTGGGCTGGCGAACTTTCAGCAGGATATCGGCATTGTAGATGCCCTTCGAGTCGACAATCTTAGCTCCAGCCTGAACGTAGTCATCATCGCGAAATTTGGCTTCGAATCCAGCACCAGCCTCCACATTCACGTTAAAGCCCTTCTTGACGAGGGTAGCCGCCACGGCAGGAGTCATTGCAACACTGAGGAATGGGAATTCCTTCATGAAAATTAGGATTAATGATTAAGTTTAGAGATCTTCTCACCGTCTTTCGTTATTCCATCGCTCCTTAGGGCAGCCGATTGTGAGGTTCTTGTAGGCAATTCCCTTAATGGCCTCCACGGGCTTACCATCCTTCTGTAGAAGCTTCACAGATCCCGAGAATAAGCGCAGAGGATGGATAGGACGTGGGATGCGCAAGATGTGCTCACCGCTGAGCGTGCAGAGTCGAAGAACACCTCTGGTCATTTTTCCTTTCTTGCACCTCTATTTTATATCGGAAGGAAAAGCAGAGCTAAAAGTGTCTTCCGTAACGAAGTTCCCCTGCAAAAAAAAAAGAAAGAAGTCACATTGAAATCATTCCATGTTGGTCAATCAATCAGTGACCCATTTTCTCATCTAACACAGTTGCACTTGATAAGAAATTGTCGTCCGCCCGGGAGTCATCTTCTGGGTCACCGAAAGATGTCAGCATCACGCACTTGCAATTGAAAAACTTTTTGCCCAGATTGCCATTCCCCAAATCTCATGCAGAAAGTGACCAGATGAATGTCGTCAGGAGGATATGAATTTTAAAAATTAACAAAAATTTACTCACTTGACTAGCAAGTTCTGCTACAACCAATTGTTGATCTTGACCTCGAATATTTTGGGTGTTCTTCATTCAGTGATATTTTCGTTGGAGATTCTGAGCTGTGAACCTAGTCAGGG
>CAKKOB020000022.1:93860-138883 GCA_918844115.2 Phlebotomus perniciosus
TTTTAAAAATTAACAAAAATTTACTCACTTGACTAGCAAGTTCTGCTACAACCAATTGTTGATCTTGACCTCGAATATTTTGGGTGTTCTTCATTCAGTGATATTTTCGTTGGAGATTCTGAGCTGTGAACCTAGTCAGGGGTATTATTTTGCTTCCACTAGGTATTCGGTAGTTTATTATGTGGAATATTTATGCTGCTATTGAGCGGGGTGTTATATAAGTGGTTGATATGAAATTGTGTCTTATCTTCTGATAAGAAGCAAGAAACAACTTATAAATATTAATACAATGTTTGGAAGAAAATCAAAAATATTAGCTTTTTTTCGCGAAAAATTCTACTCTAAAATCTTAAAAACCTATCCTGCTTGTATACTGCTCTCTGGTCACTTTTCTCACACACCTTCGCTCTCATGAGAGAATTTCCCCTCCCAGATATTCTCTCTTTCTCTCTCACACACTCTTGCCGGCAAAAGGGGCCCCCAGAAGGGACAGCGCTTGCGTTCCGAGTCAATTGAGAATGATTCGAGCTCGAGAAGCCATCGAGTGCTTCTCTCTCTCTGGCGAGTGTTTGGGGGATTTGGGGCCAAAAAGACGACGTATTCTGTACTAAAATGGAATCACTCTCGAGGAGGCACAAAAACGAGCCCTACACAAAACATCTGCTAATTTTCTCTTTCCTTTATTCGGGGCCCAATCTCTCGGGATTGAGCTTCTTTCTCGATTGGCGTGGCTGGGAAAGAATTCTATACGCCATCCGCAGCGGAAGTTTCTCGTTCTTTCTCTCCTTCAAGCGCGACAGCGTGGCTCTTGGGAGATTTTTCGAGCGCAATTTCCTGGCAAATTGGGCGGGAAAATTTATGGGAAAAATAATCACCTCGGTGGTCGAAGATTCTGGCAGGTGGATTGCGAAAAGAAACTAAGCGATACCACTTCACACACGAAATAACATGGAAATAAAGTGCCGTCGAGCAACCTCTTCGAGTCACCGTTCACGACTGACGAGCCTGGTGAGGAGAACCACTCACCGACTCTCTTTGGCGGGGAATCGGGCTGTTTCTCTCGGGGGCTCTCTGGCTCTCCATACCCACACAAGTAAGATCATCATATGAGTATCATGTATGATTCTTTCCTCTCATCCGAGGACCCTCACGAGCTCAGCTGACAGAGTGAAAACCACTTTTTGTACCTTTATTATACCTGAGAAAAATGGGTCCTCCCGGTCCTCCAATTCGAATTTCTAGGGAATCTTTCAAAAATTTCTGTGAAGAAGAAAAATTTACCTGAATGATGTCTCAGATTTCTTGCAAAATCCTTTACCTGAGTTCGTTTTGGAACAAATCTGGAGGGAATTCAGAAAGGTATGGGTCGGTTCTCTTCACCTGCCTTAGAAACCGCCTGAAAAAAGCATGTCCAATTCGTAAAATAAATTTTAGTTGGTTTTACAAGAAATTAAACAAGTCTCTTAAACTTTGAATAAACTTTGAAAAATTTGGTTGAATAATCACATCATTATCCCGAGGTAATAAAATTACGCTATCTAAAGCCTATTCTTTATCTATCAAATTCCTGAAATACCTAATCCATATTTCGCTTCGTTTTAAGGATTATTGATTAACAAAAATCCGGTTTTCCAAAGCAATGACCTCTAAATTACTCACTTGAATAAATTTAAATATCTTGAAAATAGCATTATGCTAATCATATAGCCATCAGTTATTTGAAATGCTTATCAGCGAGAGTATTCTCAGCAGAACAATAAATTATACCAGATTAAACAGAAGTTTGCTCTTGGATTAAATTCTACAACGTGTAAGATGTTCCATTCACGTTTTTTTTATACACTTTGCAGGATCTTTTTTAGAAAATATTTGTTGAAGGTTTTTTGAGTAATGACTTCAACAAATATTTTTCAGCAAACATACAATATTTTTAACTAACTTTTTTAGGTAGGTATATATTATTCAAACCAACATATTTCCAACTGACGGACCTTATCATGCTCAAGGGCTTTTCATATCACCAAATTAGGCAGTTTCTGGTTAACTGAAAGGTGTTGTGGTGATATGCGAAAGCCCATAAATAGGTGCAAGAAACATTATTGATGCCATCTGATTATCAATGTCTTATCAGTTGCGCAATTCATTTGATTAAATAAACTTATACTTGAACTGACAAAGGCTCACAATTGAAGTAATTTTGGGCCTCTCGTGGTGTGGCTTGGCTTATCTTGATTCTGCTGAAGTGTCTAGCGAATTTGCTATCCATTCGAGGGGCGAGCAATTTTCATCGATTTTATTGAGTGAAATTGTGGGAAAGCCCCCCGAAGGAGTCACATGAATTATCACTTTTCTCACGAGTTGTCCTCTTATCAACATTCTCCCACTTTTCCACCTGATCAATCACATTGAGTGGGATAGAATTGAATAAATTTACTTTGTATTTCACTCTTCGTATCTCCTTTAGAGAATTTTGGAGCCAATTCACTGATTTATTGACACAAGAAATGATTTACGAAGTGGTTTTGTAAGACAGAAAAAAAAAATTCTTTGTGTTTGTGATAGCAAAAAATACCAATGGCAATTTATTTTTGTCAGAAATTCACGTCTTTTTACTCCAAAAGACACGAAAAAGCAGCTCAAGAAAGGCAGAGTTGAGACGAGCATTTTTTGTTGAGACTTCTCTCGAGTTTAGCTCATTTTCTGTGCGAGTAACATTTCAACCCTAGAGATATTCCAAGGTCTCAATCTTTGGGAGTTTTTGCTTTAGCTTTAAAAGGAGAATCTTTTTTTACTAAACACTTTGCATAGATTTCGTTCTGAGAAATGATGGCATTCAGGATCTTTGATTTTTTGCTCCTGCTCGTTTTATGACCAAAAATAAACGTCCATAAAATCTCTTATCAGTGTCCAAGTGTTTCACTTTCAAAATTGTCCCCATCACAGTTGCAGTGATACTCCAAAATCTTTATTATTATGTGGCCTGAAAAAAATTCCCGCGTAAAGTGAGTGAAATGAAAATTGCTCATAGAAGGAGATCTTGCGAATTACCGCTGTAAATATTTACAAGTGTGGGGCTGTTTTGCCAACAAATATTATGCAATGCCAAGTTTATATTTGCGGGTGGAACGCGAATGATGTGCGTGCAAAAGAAATTGACGCAAGGACGCATTTTTTCAGTAAACTGCCAAAACCGTTTTTTGCTTGTCTTTGGGCCACTGTTGTCCGCCCGCGATTACATGGATCAGTGCGGAAGATTTATAAATATTTTTAGAGAGGTCGAAAAAGTTTCAAAATAAATTACCAGATACATGCTAATCAGGCGGGTACTCTGCAAAAAATTATTACCCACAGAGAATTCGTCAGAGCCATAGTTTTTCCAGCTTTTCTTATCAGTATGGAATTGCTGGGAGAATGAGCCACAAGATCTCTCTGCTTTTTTTTTCGTATCGGAACTGCGTCAGGGTTCTACTCGTGTTATATAACAATATTCTCTTGCTGATAAATAGATTATTTAATATTTTTCTTTCTCTCTATCTTACATAATCGACAACTCCCCAACACTGACGAAAGAGGACAAAAAAGTTTGTAGCAGATTTTAGCAAAAGACAGCAAATTTCTCATCTTGTTTTGCGATCATCTTCGCTGCTCGTGAGATTCCAGGCTGTTCAAGGTAACCTCAGCGAATTGATTTTCACCTAATCAGGACGATGAACTTTTTTATAAGTTTGTCTTCTCTCAAAAGTGGAAGATTTCACAGAAAAAATTTATTTCATTCTCCAAATTTTAAAAACTTTCCTATCAAATGCTACAAATAGAAGCGGAATTACATCGATATTTTCATTGATGAAAGGGAAGTGCGTCAATTTTTCACTTTCGTTGTGCGCAACATCTGAAATTTTCCTTACATTTTCTTTAGGGGAGAAACTGAAAGTGGACTCAACCTGAGCTTTGTTGTAAATATTTCATATGGAAGAATTTTTGTTGGATTTTTGGGGATTGTAGAGGAATTCCCAAACCACATGATTTTCGCACCATTGAAACGACGATTGGGTGGCTTTTCTGGTATTTGTGAGAGCACGGGACGCAAATTGATGGGGGAGCTTAGAGGCTTATCTTTCTTGGAAAATTTGTACAATAAGAATTTGATTTTATTTCGTGTTGAATTGTGATTTATCTAATATTCTTTTAATCTTTATATGGTTTTTGATTTCTGACTTGCGCTTAGCGTGGCGTGGAAGATTAGCAGCTAAAACAAGCCTTAGGGATCCGATAGACCTGCCTTGCAGTTGTTTTGGCGCTTAGGCTAAAGCATGATCCGTATAGACTACAGTCAAAGCCTCGTTTTAGATTAGTTAGCCTGAAAGATTAGTATTCTCCAGGCTATTTAACTTACTAATTTAGGTTTATCCTCGATTTTGATCATTATAGAGACTCTTTGAAAAAAATTACACAAAATACTCAAAATCCCAACTAAGGTATGATTTTTTTGTACCTGTAAGGGAAACTTTTTTCCTTAATTGAGTACCCTCTTCAAACGACTTTGCCGGCTGCTCAATCTCCCTTCCCTGACACTCACTCTTCCAATTTACTGCGTGAGTGTGCGTGAGAGAGTCTCTCTCTCATGGTGGGGAATTGCTGGCTTTTCTGGCCCTATCTCGGCAGTCTCTTTCCGACCGGCGAAGTGACTGTGCTCTGTGTGTGATATTTGTGGTGTTTCTCGATCTGTCAAGCATCTCACGACGGGATTTCCGTTAATACTGCATTTATTACCCGTTTAACTTGTCCTTCCTGCATTTCCAAAGCCTGTGTAACAATGGCACGAGCTCTCACGAAATTCACCAAGTTCCTCAATCCCAACGTGGCGGCTATTCCCTGCGGTGCTTCGTCGGCGTCGAAGCGGAACTGTGAGTAATTTCTTAATTTTATTTTACTTCGTGTGAATTTTCTAAATTTCGCGGGAGCTTTTTGGCGCCCTCAAACGACTCGAAGGACATTTAATAGGATTTTAGGACCTTCTCTCTCGCCGATGAGTGCATTTTCGGGCTTCTCAAGCGGAAGCGCCTCGCGAAGGGGAAGTAAAAGATGAACATTTGGTGTGTTTGCCACGCCACAACCATTCAACAGCACCCATAGTCAATTATAATCTCGTTTTTTTGCACTATCCCGCCTTTTATTATCTCATTGTGCTATTTTTGCTGTCTGCCTCTCTCTACCAAACTATATACCCAGTGATACAGATTCCTTATCAGTTGCACTCTAACACCAGAAACAACACATCATAATAATGTCCATTTAATTTTCTAATGCAAATGTCGCAATTGTATCCTTGAACTCATTCGTTAGAAGCCTGCCAAGTGCGTGGAGAGAGTGAGAAAGATAACATTGTGGCGGGAAAAAAGTCTCCAACAATGCTACACTCCAAGATTAATGATCTACTGTGAATTGCATATCTTTTACAAAATGCACAAGTGCGAAATTGAGTGATGTGAAATAACAAATGGTTATTTTGTCCTTCAATTGCACATTTGGATGTCAAGATCGCGGTTTGTGCTCATTTCGTGATGAACACTCATGAAAACACACTGGTCTGAGGAACTTGATCGCGAAACACGAGAAGGACGAAAATTGTCCAAAAAGTTTTAGCAAAAAATAAACCCGTTTTGCAGCTTAAATTGCGTCTTGTCGAAAAATTCAACTCACGAATCAATTCACGTGTTTTCGTCTCTCTGAGCGTCGCCAGGAAAGGGTTGTTCACCTCAGCTGGAAATCACGATGCACTGAGAATGCCCTCACCCAGATGATTCTCACAAAACTGCCTTGGGATCCCTTTATCGCCCCTCCTTCTTCCGTGTGTGTAAAAATGCTCTTTGTTCTCTCCTCGCATGAATTTCTTCGTCAGTAATAAAGCATCATCGTCTCTCGGCGACACAGAAAGACTTCTTCATTTCTTCGCGGGGATTTTTTTTTCCTTCTCTTGTGTAATAAAGTTATGCCCGGCTGATAATTTGTATAGTTTAATTAAGACGCCCACATAGTATCAGCTTTCACGATGATCATCACAAAATTTTCTGCGGAGTTCTCAGAAGAGTTAACAGGGACAGAGTTAAAAACCATTACAGTTTAAGTTTAAGGCGTTTAAGGAATTTTTGTAATTTTTGTATAATCTTTGATAATTTTAATTCGGGTTTTGTGATTAGTTAGTTGATTAGTAGTTAAGGTTAAAGTCGGTATAAAAATTAGTGATCCTCCAGACAGGAGGCATTAGGGATTAGACAATTTTCAATATGTGTCCAGGCGTCTTTTGGAAAGACCGGTTAGACAATATAATCTCTTGAAAAACTATGACAAGGTAACATTAAAGTGATTAAGATTAAAGTGATTAAAAGACCATTAAAGTACCTACTTTTATACCTAATAATTTAGTTTCGTTCAAATCTTAAAACTTTTTCTACGAAGAAATTTTACGCTTCAACTCTGTTAAAGTCATAATAAAGTATAGTAGGATTTCCTTTTAATTTTTTCGTCCTCCATTCAAATTTTATGTGGCTTCATTCTCTATCGCGTTTTTTTCTCGTCTCTGTCTCGAAAATTAATTCTCTACTAATTGTTCTCTCACGTAGAGCACTATTTGATGACAAGTCTGTCTCTTTTAATGTCGCCTAGCGAGTTTTCATCCAAGTTTAATCAGCTAAATTTTTTACACTACTAAAAATTTATATTTTGGAAAATTTTTTGCTATAAAATAGTACCTATTTTATTCCTTGAAAATTGATCTGTGGCTATTTTGTGAAAATAGAGCGTAACACATTTCAACTCATTGGGCACTTTTCCCTCAGAATTATTTTCGGGCTGTTTGTAGTTGTGGTTGAATGAGGCAAAGAGGGAAAAAAGTCCCAGATTAAATTGTGTCTGGTGAATTTTTTGGTTCTCGCTGGATTATTTCAGTTGTTCTCTTTTTCGAGTAAATGTTGCGAAGGTCACCTGCGAATTGTAGTGCTGGCAAATTAGTTTCTTTTATCAATTGCTTGTTTAGCTGGCTTTTATAATTACATGCTCTGAACTGATATACGAGGGAAAATGCCACTGAAATTCTGTGGGTAAAATACAGTGAGGTGCGAGGCAAACATCACGCAAATACGTCACGATCACCTAATAAGTGATCTAGTTGAGAGCATGTGATCCGATTTTAGACGTGGCTTCATAAATTTTGCAGATAAACTTCTGATAGATTGTGCGAAGAGCTTTTTTTTAGCTGTAATATCCAAAAAAGTCGCGCTTGTAGGATCAAAAGAAGTTGAGGACTTTTTTTCATTATTTCTCTGGAAATTCCCCACACTTGAATGCGGAAAAATAATAATTTTGTGAGAAAACAGAGACACTTTTTTCGTGGCAGCTGATATGAGGCTAGAAAAAAACGCGTCATGATCAATTATCATGACCCCGCGTGAGAGTGTCGTAAATTTGGAATTGTAGCAATTTTATCATGGTTGTATTCGCGCAATTGACAAATTGATAGGGGTCTTCATTGAAGAGATACCAACACTTCTTTGTAAATATTTTTACACTCAAGAAAATGTCTCGAGTTATGAGGAAAAAAGTTGCCAAACGACTAACGAGATAATTAATTTTTTTCTGAGTGCGAAAGACACACTTAAAACTGCAGAATTCTTCTCTTTTATGAAACCACCACATCATTGAATAACTTTATGGCTTTCTTCATCTGCAGAGAAGTAAAATAAAGAGTTCAAGTTCACAATTTTGCAGCTTCAATGATCAATGAAATTACCAATTCAAATGATTTCATTTATATCTTTTGATTAGGTATATGCTCAGCACGTCACATTTCTCATTAAATTGCAAATAAAATCAATGATATTCAACTACATATCAGCCTCAATTGCTATTAATTTTACAAGGAAAAACACGTATAATTTATCTATAAAAAATCAGGTGTATTAATATATTTATATTTTATTAAAAATCCATTAATTTTCACAAAATTTTAATAAATCAGAACAACACTAATTAAAAAACTCTTATTACAAAATCAAATCACTAGTATTCCTTATCTCTAGTGTAGAATACAATTTTCCATCTACTTGATCCAATTCCAATAGTGTTGCGTTGCCCCAAATCAACTCCACTCCTCCCAATCTTGATGCAAGATTCATTGAGAAAATCACAAGTGTTAGAAAATCTCAAAGTTCTTGAACCACTCCCTCTCTCTCTGTTTACACGATAATTTTGAAATATTCTAAAATTGAGGAATAAAACTTTTCTGACGTCAAACACTTCTTTTCTGCCGTGAACTGAGTAAATTTGCCGAGATTTGATCAACACCATGAGAGTCCAGAAGTAAATTTAGAATATTTTTGGTTTGAAATGAGGAACAAGTTTCTCGCATACGCACATTTTTTGGGAGTCTCTGCGCGACACACGCAAAGAGCAAACATTTTCACGGTCATCTCTTATGAAATGGATCAACACAGACAGAAATTGTGTGGAAATTAACCCTTCAGTGCTTGAAATTTGAAGATCGCATTTTCATCTTTTGCAGATGCTTCCGGGGCGCGTATTCAGGCCTCGAAACCTGTCGTGGAGATGGATGGTGATGAAATGACGAGGATCATTTGGCACTTCATCAAGGAGAAACTGATCTTCCCATATGTGAAGATTGAGTGCTTGTACTACGATCTTGGACTTCCCTATCGTGATCAGACCAACGATCAGGTGACCATTGATGCTGCCCATGCGATCTTGAAGCACAATGTTGGCATCAAGTGCGCCACAATTACGCCAGATGAGCAGAGAGTTGAGGAGTTCAAGCTGAAGAAGATGTGGCTGAGTCCCAATGGCACGATTAGGAACATCCTGGGAGGAACTGTGTTCCGTGAGCCAATTCTCTGCTCCAACATTCCACGTTTGGTGCCGGGCTGGACCCAGCCAATCGTCATTGGTCGTCACGCACACGGAGATCAGTACAAGGCCAAGGATCTCGTGATAACGGAGCCAGGACGGATGGAGTTGGTCTTCACGTCTGCAAGTGGCAAAGTGACCACCGAGGAGGTGTTCAACTTCAAGGCTGGCGGAGTGGCGATGGGAATGTACAATACGGATGAGAGTATTCGTGCGTTCGCTCACTCCTCCTTCCAGGTGGCTCTAATGAAGAAATGGCCGCTCTACTTGAGCACCAAGAACACCATCCTGAAACGCTACGATGGCCGCTTCAAGGACATCTTCCAGGAGATCTTCGACAAGTGAGGATTCTTAACATTTTTTGGTGGGGAATTTTAGTTAATGGATTATTTTTTTCTCAAAGGGACTACAAGAAGCAGTTTGATGATGCGAAGATCTGGTATGAACACCGTCTCATCGATGATATGGTGGCTCAAGGACTGAAGTCTTCAGGAGGATTCGTGTGGGCATGCAAGAATTACGACGGAGATGTTCAGTCTGATATCGTCGCTCAGGGATATGGCTCACTCGGCATGATGACTTCCGTCCTCATGTGCCCAGATGGAAAGGTGAGAGGTCATACTATCACCTTCCCAATTTCACTTGTAAATCATATTCCTCATCTTCTATTAGACAATTGAGTCTGAAGCTGCTCACGGAACTGTAACTCGTCACTACCGTCAGCACCAGAAGGGACAACCCACCTCCACAAATCCTGTGGCCTCAATCTTCGCCTGGACTCGCGGTCTGGAGCACCGCGCCAAATTGGACGGTACACCAGATTTGGCGAAATTCGCCTTGGCGCTGGAGAAGTCCTGCGTTGATTGCGTTGAGTCGGGCAAGATGACCAAAGATTTAGCTGCTTGCATTCATGGGCTGCCCAATGTGAAGGAGAACATGTACTTAAACACTGAGGACTTCCTCGCCGCCATCGCTGAGCAGCTCGAGAAGACCATGAAGAAGTAACTCCATTGCATCCGTAAATGAATTTTACACTAAAGTTCACTCCGAGATTAATGTAAATTAATTAAATACATTTTTAATTTCCCCGATTTTCAGAGTTTTTTGGGATTTTGGGTTTTTTTGGCGGGACATTTTACCTTAAGTGAGATCAGCGCCTCTAGCGGGGATTTTCATGGGGTTCCAAAGCGCCACCGGTGAGTGATGAGAAAAGTAAAAAGGGTAAACACATCATAACCAAAGAAGCAGCATGGCGAAATCTGCGGAAAAGAAGGCGGAAAAGCAGAAAATCCCGAAGGAAAAGAGTAAGAAAGAGAAAAAAGTAAAGAAATCTGATCCTGAAGAAACTTCAGAGGTTGCTAAGCAAGAAATTGCTGAAGATTTGCCTGTAGAAGATGACGGAATCTTGTCTGAAGATTCGGAAGATGACTCCACGCCGCAGAAAAAAGGTAATTTCTGTGAATTTTCTATGTTATTCCAGTGAAAACGTCATATTTCTTTCAGATACGCCTGCCTATGATCCAGCAGAGGCAAAACGGACTATTTTCGTGGGTAATTTGCCGATAAACACCAAGAAAAGTCATCTAAAGAAATTTTTCCATCGCTTTGGACAAGTTAAAACAATCAGACTGAGAACTTTCCATGGACAGAAAATCCAGAATTGTCGGCAGATAAAAAATCATCCTTGTATCACCGCCTTCATGGTGTTTGAAAAGGATGAGGCAGCAATTGCTGCTCAGGAGGCCAGTGGGAAAGTCTTCCGGACAGTGCACATCCGGGTGATGATGGCTGATGGAAAGAAGAAGTACTTTGATGGGAAGAGAACCGTGTTTGTGGGTAACTTGACTTATGGTAAGTTTTCAAACATAGATTTCCCTTCGATCGGAACACCTACTAAAGATTTATTTCTATTTCAGCTGTTACGGACGACAATCTATATGAAATATTCCAATCATGTGGAGAGATCGAGTACGTGAGGTCGCTGAGGAGTCCCTTGGGATGCAAAGGAGTGGCTTATGTGTGCTTCAAGAATCCTGAATCCGTAGGATTAGCCCTCGAACTCAATCAAACCATGATGAACGATCGACCAATTCGTGTTGAGAGATACAAAGCCAAACCCAAGGTCGGCAAGGGGGCTCCAGGAGGTGAGAAAGGAAAAAAAGGAAAGCCCGGCGGAAAGAAAGTCCCTCTGAAGAAAGGTGGGAAGCCCAAGGCAGGATTTCAGGCTAAGAAAGACGTGAAGCGGCTCCAGAAAGGTCCGAAATCCACTATGGACAAGAAGAAATCTGGAGATAAAGCAGGAAAAGCATCAGAAGTGAAGGCGGTAAAGACAAAAACTAAGGTATGGTCATCAATTTGCTTCTCATGGTGTATTTCTTCTACTGTAATGCTTGTTATCTTGCAGAAGAATAAGAAGCACCGTAGTTCCGTGAACATGTCGCTGGCCAAGAAACTGAATCCGAAACTAAAGAAGGCCAAGGTGGAAAAAAAGGAGAAATAAATGTTCAAGATGATTGGAGTTGCTTTCGAATTTTTGTCTGAACTTCCACTGGGAATTCTTTGAGTCTCTCCTAGACGCAATCTGTGCAAAAGGTGGCCGTATAGAAGAAACTACATTCGGCTCCTCGACAAACCACTCTTCGACAATGACAGCACTCAGCGCCAAGGATCAGATATCGTTCAGCTGATTTTCCTCGGGAATCCATGGCGGGAGGTGAAAAGGGATCCACCATTACGTAGGAGTCTTCGGTAAATTTAATCTTCCTCGCGAATGGAGGATTTCTTCCCACGTAGTCGCATTTCTCGGACATTGAGCACAAGGAACAGGTGAAAGGGATTCTGGGATGCTCCTCTGGTGGCTTTTTCTCTTTCTCCACCGAACCTTCCACTTTCTTCTCCTCCGCCATAAGCAGCTGGAAAAAGAAAAGACAATTTCTAATATTCAGGCAGAATCATTTAATTCACTAAACATCGAATAAGCTAACAGAGTTTTTCTATCTATTGGGAAAATTTCTCCTTCGGCACCTCTTGAGGCCACCATGAGGGCTTTTTTGTGGTCACTTCTGTTCCCCCGATAAGGATTTTCTTAGCCGCCAGGGCTGAATCAATCCTGAGGAGGGCTAAAGCGCGATTTTTGGCTACTCCTCTAAGCTTTCCCAAGTTCTTTCCTTCGTCACTCTCAATATTTGTATCTGCTTTGTCCGGGATCTCTTTGGAAGTTATCACTGGCATCAGTCTCTTCCTCACGACACCTGTGTGATAGGTTCTGGCCGTGAACTCCTGCCCCAAATAGCATCCCTTGTGGACACTGAGGCCATGAAGGTAATCCCCATTTATTTCCAGCGGGAAACACTTTGTCGGAGGATGATCAATAACTCCTTCTCCAACACCCAAACCATATCTATGAGCTCTGAATTCATTTTCCACCACATCAATCTGTCCCAGAGACTCAGCAGCTAAGGATTTGGGGGCAAGAATCCTGAATCCCAAGTCTCGAAGTCGAGGATCTGGACAAGCAATTGCTCCTTCAGGCAAATTTCCCATTGGAACTTCTCCTGGATTTTCCTGACCACTGAACGCTACCCACACATTCATGTCTGATTCCAGGGAGTCGATAGAAATCTTCTTCCGGACACGGAAGATCAGCAAGTGTTTCCTCAAGTCCGGCAAAACATCTCTGTCGCATTCCATCAGGAAGATCTCTGGCACAGAGCGATAGATAAGAGTATCGTAAAGGACTCTCCCGGCCTTATTGAGCACCATTGCAAACATCCCTGGGGCGCCATTCTCCAGATGCCGGATGTCGTTTGTAATGAGTCCCTGAAGGAAAGCTCCACTCTCAGTTCCACACACACGAATAATCGCTCTATTCTTGAGATTCTCCAGCATGAAATTGGCTCTCGGGGTGGAGGACAAATACCTTCTAGTGATTCTGGTGAGTTTGACCAGAGACATTGCGCAAAATAAGTAAAAATTACCTTTTCTTGAGTGGTCTTGAGACGAAAAACGAAAAGCAAACTAAACCGCGGACTTCTAAAAATTGTTGAAATTTTACGCGTAATAAATCAATGACGTCAAACCTTGCGTCAAACGTATATTTTGGTTTTAATGCGGGTGATATCTTCATAAGTCCTTCATCTGATAATGAAACGCACTTATTTATTTGGTATATGATTTAAATTGAAAGCTAAATTTATTGATATTCTGGAAATTCATGTGTGGATAAAATTATAAATAAATTACAGTTACACGAATTTTATACACGAATAAACATAGCACCTTAGCGCTGCCAGCGCCTCCAAGCGACAAAAACTCACGACTGGTGGGGGTGACAACGAAGTGTCAGTCGCGAAACTGTGTAAAAATTTCAGAGACTTTTTAATGGCTAATTTAAATTTAGTGAATTTCAGGGGATTTTTTAGCACTGTGTAGTGCGTGTTCGGGTCAATTGGGCACCATGCCTTGTGCGCCAGCCGTGGATATGTCCAGCGGAAGTAAATAGTGACCGAGAGAGTGTGTAGAAAAGAAACAGTCAACTTGGCGAATCCCGTCTCCCCATTTTGCTATTCCGCAAACGAGATTGTCTCGGGTGCCTCGCCAGGAAAAAGATAGTGTGGCGGAGGGGATCGTTCATGTATTTGTTGAGTGATTTAGCCAGCATTGTGACGAAATGGCTGTGCAACTCGATCAGAACGGAAAGGATGATCTAAAGACACAATTTGTCACGAGGGAAGGCACTTACCGTTTGATGACGCTCTCGGAGTACTCACGGCCCAATCGTGTCGGCTACACCAGCAATCAGAGCTCACCCCAAGTGCGTGTGTCCATTGTGTCACTGCCCAGCCATCCGACGCCCCAGCAACTGCCCCCGCCGCCTCAGCCACCCGCCCAGGCCACCAGCAACGGACCGGAGGCGTCTGGCTACGCCCTGACGGCCGCCGGGAGCACCGGAGGTGACCGGATATGCTACAACTTCGGCAAAGAGCTCTTCGTTTACGCCTACCGTGGCGTCAAGAAGGTACACACCGACACACTCCCTCACCCTGACTCACGGGCGCAATTACATAATCCACAGAACCACTTACCACTGTCTCGCTCGCCACCGCGGTGAGATTTGTGATATGTTTATTGGCACATCCGGATCATCAATTGACTCACAATGCAACGCTAATGTGTGCACTGTGAGTCGTCACTGTCGCTTCTCTACGTCTCTCTATGGGCTCCTCTGGGACACTAGGGATGTCACGTGGCCTTGAGAGACGTGGAGGAGGGGCGAAGTGACTGGAATGAGCCTCTGTGGAAGCTAATCGTGCCCCAAAATCACTTTTACGATCTCTTATCAGTATAGTTTTTGCTTCACTGTGATTTCTTTTGCAATTTATGAGCCACAGTTTCAGAGAAATAATCTAGGATAGTGTTTCAAATAATGCGGGATTGTGTATTAGGGATTAGAAACTCGGCTTGGAAGTGGATGTAGGGGCTTGATTTATTTTACTAGTACACTTAAAGAGTGCTTAATAGTATACACTCAATTTTCATATAAATAATATTTTGTTGACTACTCATTAATCTTGATGAATAATTTGATAAAATTGGGAATATTCTGTTTCTTTTTAAGGTTTGTGAGACAATTTACTCATGAATAATTTGGATCTTGTAACTTATTTTTGTTAAAAATGCTCAAGTTTAAAAAAGGTGGTTTATAAATCTTGTTAAACATTTCAAAATGGGAACTTTAACTTTCAATTTAATTATTCTCTGTAAAATTTCCATAAAATTTATCAAATTTGCCACCTTCTCATTGAAATTTTTGCATTGAGAGATAAGATTTTCGTGAAATTCTGAAAATGAGCAAACAGGTGGAAAATATTTTTAGTATATAAAGATTGTTATCTCTTTGGAAGAAAGCAATCTTCTTTTATTAAAAGATTATGAAAACAAAATTATTCTAATCACAAATATTTAATCTACAAGATAAATAGGAATAGTCATTTACTAAGAATTTCGTCTGCTAGTCTGACTGACAATGATTCTCAGTGGTAAATTGCTGCTAAAATTTGCAATTCTCTGGCTTTTTAAATGTTTCATGCAAAAATATAACACTGAAAAGTCAAGAAATTTTGTCATCTCCTAATAACTCACAAATGGTTGACATTGAAAATTCACGATTAGAGGGCAGACAATTGAGGGTATTTTTGTTCGTCGGGAGCTCATTTATAATTCTTACGTGTCCGTGGGAAAGCCCTTTTCCTGTTGTGACGAACTGCACACAAGAAAATATTCATGAGACTTCATGAGACTATATTTCACACACAATTATCACTTGTAAATTGCATTTTATTGTCCTCTTTGCGGTATTAGATATATCTAATAGCATTTATTGCAAATTTATGTTCTGGTGGCGGATAAGAAAATGGCATAAATTCAGGTTTTTCTCAATGGCAGTCCATGAGACAGAATTTATGGACGAAAACATGACTGTTAGTCACTTTCATGCTAAAATTCTAACCACAATCTCAACGTTGTTCTTTGCAGCAAACGGCAGATCTGAGTAAGCCCATTGATAAGAAACTGTACAAGGGAACCAATCCGAGTTGTCATGATTTCAATGGAACCAATGCGACAAATGAAGGTGCTCCCCTTCTTGTTGGATTCACCACGGGACAGATACAGCTGGTTCAGCCGGGTCGCCGTGAGCCTGGCAAATTGTACAACGAGGAGGTAAAGAAAAAATCCCATTAGAATGTTTGCACTCTTCTATTTTGTCCGTTTTGTGTATGCAGTGATTGGGAGAGAAAAAAAAAGGAGAAAATAGACTCAAAAGACATATCGATTAGGCCTGGCATTGATGGGAATTCCCACAAAAATTTGTGGAGGAAAAATTGTATAACGTAATTCCTTATGTCTGGCTAATATTTCGATACACTTGCGACTGTTATTGATGAGATTTGAGAAACTTTCTCTATGTGAGATTCACACTCAACTACACGTTATATATCAGGGGGATTTTCTCCATTCATTGAAGACTCTTTTATGGTTTTCACAAGAGGTGCCAATTTTTTCCCCCATTAAGAGAAAAATTTATAAATTCAGTGACCAATTTAATTCAGTCAAGGAGAATAAAAAGAGACAAGGCATAATAAAATCCATCAAATTTTGTAATAATCAAGTGTTGAGACTTGATCTCTTTTCGTGTCATTTTGCAAGATTATATAGGGAAGGTGATGATATTAGAATATTACTTACCATTTTATTTATTCACAGTGTTCAGAAGCTCAAAGAGCCTTTTCATTTTTGTAATTCAACACTTTTCTACTCTGCAATTTTATCCTTCACCTTCCAATGCACACACATTGAAGAATGTGGTTCTAAATAGAATCTCTAGTGGTTGTACAGGGTGCAGACACGATGTTGTGGAATAATTCTTATTGGAATTTTAAATCATACCCAAAGAACAATGAAGAAGATATTAGGATTTTATTTACAGTGTGTATATGAGGGAGTGGGAGATATGTGGAACCAAGAGGTTAACATTCTTCTATTATATATAGACTTAAAAAAAGGGTTAAACCAGTCCTTGAGAAACTATGTTTTTTCTGAAAGAGAAAAAAGTTTAGAAAATCCTCTTTGTCCGCGATTGGACAATATTGTGAGTTCTGTCAGTGATTTTTAGCTTATATTTTGCTGGTAGGAGAAAAAGAAACACGTAAACACCGAATCAAACAATGTAACAATGATTCTTCTGGCTGCATCTGCCCCATAAGATTGTCCGAATCTACCCCATTTACCTTTTGAGCTACAGAAAAGAATAGTTTGACTTTAGACTCACTTATTTATCAGCCTTGGAACAGAAGTAAACGAATGAAATTGTGGAGTTCTGAAAAACTCTAACTGTAATTAAATTATCAAATGGAAATGTAAACTCATAAAAGGTCAGTTTTTGAGTTAATTTTTTGAAAAATATTTTTAGAATTTAAACAATTTAAATTAAGCACATAGACCAATTGATACATTTCTATGAATTATTTACCTATTTTATTGCAGTCGGTGTCTTTAAAAACAATTTAAAAATCATTTTATCATTTTAACATTGAATTTTGAACTATTAAAATTAATTTAAATCAACAAAAATACTAAATATTAGGTACAGGTATAGTTCTGTTCAATACTTTCGTATATTAATAATTTTTCCCCATCATACAATCAATAGCACCCTGTAAAGGTGTAACAAAATTGAAATATTACTAATTGAACTTGAAATATTGTGACGATAATTCAACTGATGGATGGAAAAATGGAAAATTTCTCTCTGCCTCGGCTGGTGAAAGAGTGGGTGTGCGAAAGATGAGGAATGAGATGAGAAAAGTTGGATTTCCAGTGTCAATTTTCTTGTAAATGTACTTGTGTGCTCTAGAATAGAATTGAGGAGGCTTTCAATCAATTAATGGGCACAAATTCTAATTGGTTTTAATTAAAAACAAACAACACACTTCCTTCTCCCCATTGAATGAAAATGTAAAATTGTCATGATGTGGATGAATCAAATTTTTCATTCAGTGAATGCAAATGAGAGGAAAAATGCAGTTGATTTTCTTTTATTCCGATTTTCTGCATGATGAATGGAAGTCGAGCAATTTTCTATATCTGTCTCTCACTGATGAGATTAGGGGATATTCTCTATCACTTTTCTCTCTTTCTCCATACAATTTCTCTTCTATTCTTTGTTATCACTGTTGCCTCCCGTCAAAACAGATTGATGGAAGTAGGAGGATTTTCTTGTGATGCGAAATTTTACAATCGCACAAACATTTCGGTCGATGCATTAATCGAGGGTGAAAATTGATTAATTTATGCCATTCGCAACAAGCAAGAATTTTAATTAATATTCATACGATAATTCGAGAAATAATTTCTTTACATTAATTTTTACGAGTCACTGTGTGTTCATAAAACTTTGGACGGTGTGGAACGTGTGGAAGGGGAAATTACTATTTGGATTGTTTGAATGATTCACATGGGAATTTGAAATGGGATGTATTACGTTTTCCAAATAACTCGGGGTGAAATCCTGTGGGTACAATTATTGCATAATTGCAGAATTTACATAAAATTTTTAATACAACTTTTCACGCCTGTCTTTTTTCTCTTTCAACACTGGATGAGTGGTGGTTTTACATCCCAAAGAAAAGAGAGAAAATGTTCAGCTGTTATACTGATAAAATTTATCCATGAATGTGCAAAATAATCATTGTTTAGAGAGAATGATTCAGGAGGGTGTGTGTGGATTTTGCTTAAAATGTCATCAACTTCGATTCATTTAACTCCACCACAAATTTATTGATGTTTAGTTTGAGTATTTTCATTTAATATAACTGTATCAGTACTATAGTTGAGGATAAATAGATTGAAAATCATGTTTGAAGCATTTGTAATTGAATCTTCCCAATTAATTTTCAATCATTTGCAAATTGAGTAAAATGACGAGAAATTGATATAGAAATGGCAATGTTTAGTGGCTTGTTCAAATGTTTTTCTTTTGCATATTCCATTTTCAGAAGTAACAGATGGTTGTTTATTGAATTCATTTGACTTTTAAAACTATGATTAAATTTGTACACTGCACAAAATGGTGTACCTAGAGAGATTTATTGGGGTATTTTTTGTTTTAATCAAATTAAACAAGAGTAAAGTTAGGAGCATTTTGAAGAGTTTCCTAAACGTTATTTAGCGCTATTTTTTCATGTTTCTTTAATGCCAAGCAATTTCTTGGTATTGAATTAAATTTCTCAAATTTTATTTTCGCAAATTTCTAGAATTTATAAACTTAAGAAGAGATTTCTCGACAAATATTTTAAATATATTCTTTTTAAATATTGTACTTACTTAATCGTAAAAAAATCATTTCAAAAATCTCCTTTTGTAAGATTTTGAGCAATTTTTTATAAAATATGCACTTGTCTCTTCACAGCGATTAATTGATAAGACAAAAGTGACGTGCCTCAAGTGGCTACCGTCGTCACCCAACCTGTTCCTGGCCGCCCATGCTTCTGGGCATCTGTATCTGTATAATGAGGAGTTGCCCTGCACACCAACAGCGCCCAACTATCAGCAGTTCAAGATGGGTGAGGGCTTCGTGATCTACACGTGCAAGTCCAAGTCGACGCGCAATCCACTGTACAAGTGGTCCTTTGGCTCTGACAATGGGAGCATCAACGAGTTCAGTTTCTCGCCGTGCGGTAGTAATTTGGCCATTGTGTCCCAGGATGGCTTCCTGCGGGTCTTCCACTATGACTCAATGGAGTTACTGGGCATCGCCAGATCCTACTTCGGAGGATTTCTGTGTGTTTGCTGGAGTCCTGATGGGAAGTACATTGTGGTGGGTGGAGAGGATGATCTCGTGACGGTGTGGTCGATGCAGGAGAGACGAGTGGTGGCGAGGGGTCAAGGACATAGATCCTGGGTGTCAGTGGTGGCATTTGATCCCTACACCACGAGCTACTCGCACTGGGATGGACCCGATTTCTCCGACGATGAGAATCCCATCAATGATGGGGGCTTCAGAAATTTTGGTGGTGACGGACATGAGAGTGATGCAGGACGACGACCACCGTCCAGTGCGACGGCGGACAAGATGGCCACGAGCTATCGATTGGGATCCGTGAGCCAGGATACCCAGCTCTGTCTCTGGGATATCACTGAGGATGTGATGAGGCAGCCGGTGGGTATTCGGCATCGACTGAGCTCGCATGATCCGCAACAGAATCTCGTGAATGGCGAGGTGGAGCGCAAGGGTGCCTCATCTTCGGCGTCCGGATCGTCAGTGTCGTCCGGAAGTGCCGCCCTGTCCACGATCTCAAGCGGAGCGTCCAGGGAGGTGGAGAACTCGCGCTCCTCAGGTGGGAAGGCGGGAGCGACGGTGGTCAGTGTGAGGAATGCCAACTCCGTGGTGAGTGACAGTGCCCCAGTGGCCACGAACAGTGATAGTAAACATTGGAACAGTGTAGGCAAGAGTGGCAAGAGTGTGAGTGTGATTGGGAATTGTGTGGGCAATAGTGTTAAGACAGTGGATTCGCCGGACGCCAAGAATGGCAGTGGGAAGTCCTCGGATGGTATATCGGCGTTCAATACTCTCACCCAGAGGCTCTCCCACCTGGGCTTTGGTGGCGAAAAGGGTAAATCCTCAAGTGATCATGCGCCGAGCCATCATCACAGCAAGAAGACATTCAGTTTGTCCAAATCCAGTGGGAATCATCATTTCCTGCATAATAACAATAGCGCCAGCAGTCCTGGAGACTCCGCCAGCATTGCCACGAGTGGAAAGACGAGAGCGAGTGGTTCGAATGCTCAGTCCGTGGCCACGAATGGTAATGGGACGGCGGATGGGGATGGAAGCAGTGGTGGCAGTAGCGTGGTGGCGACCTATGATCCAATGAAGCTGATCGGGACGTCGGCGTGTCCGCGATTCGATGAATGTCCAGTGTTGGAGCCGCTTGTTTGCAAGAAGATCGCCCATGAAAGACTGACGGCGCTCATTTTCCGGGAGGATTGCTTTCTCACTGCGTGCCAGGATGGAATCATCTACACGTGGGCGAGACCGGGATTCTCGGTGAGTTTCTCAAGATTGAAAATTATTTTCAACTATGTATATAACTAAAAAAAATCTTGACTGATCTGGAAATTAGTAAATTCATTTGAATTACAAGCAATGGAACTAAGCAGTAGAATTTTCAAAGATTAGTCAATCAGTTGATTTTTTTTATGAAGCTGGTAATCAAAGAATCTTTCCAATACCTTTTAAACAAATTGTCTCATTTATATTGAATAGGTCCTCGGTAAATTTTAAAACAATTTATGATTAAATGGTTTTTCAACGTCTTTTAGAACGCTCCCCAGCACGCTGCCTCGAGTCCAACCGCGCCCCCCGGAGGAACAGTGGTTTAATAGTGAAACCAGAGAAAATTCTTATCGCAGTTTCACAGTCTGGAAAAATCTCCGGTTGGAGTGTTCAACAATGGGCCTATGAATAAAATTCTCATGCAATTGGAATGCTATCGTGTTGAAACAGGAAAAAACTGTGTCTTCTGGAGGATCTGAAAAAAAGTAAATAAATCAGATACAAGGATTAGAGAAAGAGCAGAAAAATTAAAAAAAAAAATTGGGAAAGTGAAACTGAGTTATAGGATATTATGAAAAAAATGAGTATGAAAAACAAGAAAAAATATTAGTAGCAAAAATTTTACACACCAAAGATAACAAATCTTGTAATTACTAATTATTCTATTGAGAAATGTTTTCAGAGAGAGAGAGAGAAAAAAGTGTATGAGAGAAAGTGAATGAAAAAGATATTTAATTTTTACATTTATGAGTAATTCTAAGAGGTTAATATTATTTTCTTTTAAATGTCTGACCATTTAGTTTCCTCACTAATAGTTTTAGTGGAAAATTTAAAGCGGTGAGAGCTTTTTGTTTTGAGAAAGAATTGTTTATATTTCTCCAGCTTGTTTTATTTTAAGCTCTTCCTTCTAAAGTAATTCTTTCTTTTTTTTCCACATAAAGAGGCGTTTCTAGTTTTATAAATAGTAGATAAAATAAATTATGTATTTCCAATGGCCACAAACTTGCGATCAAATTCACATAATTTTATTTTTTTTTCGTATTTTATTGATAAATTTATTTAAGAGATACCTTCAACTGTGATTTATTCTTACCTGCTTTTTTGCAAAATACACTTCTATATCTTTTTTTCTTTGAGCCTGATCTTGAAAGCTGCTGCATCAGTCTTTTCTAAACTATAGAAAACAAAATCTGTCCATCAAGTGAAAAAATTTATCTGTACAATTAATAAGGAAAAAAAAATCTTTCTTGTAACATTCCGACACTAAAAAAGTAGCGTGAAAAGTAGTAAAAAAAAATGTGAAATGATAAGCAAATTTAACAAGAAAACAAGAAAACGAGTCTTCTCTCACCAAGGAACTATAAAAAAGAAGAATATATTTAGGGAAAAAAATAAGCAAAAGATTGTGAAAAAAAATGGAAGATACTGAGAAACTGATCTATATATTTTGAATAATTAGCAATTTTAATGTTGTTACGTGCTGTTGTTTAAGGAAATTTATTTAATACACTGAAAAGAACAATCTGAATGATGAAACAGAAAGCAACAAACAAATACAAAACAATGAGTAACATTTTTGTCTTTCTTTTTTTTTATATACAAACAATAAGAAACAACAGTTGAAAATTTTTTGGTGGATGAGATGATAAAGAAAAAAGAGAACGCAAATTTTAAAACAAGTAATAAAAAAATAGATAAAAATATAACTGTAAAACTTATACTAAATAACACATTGAATAGAATATTAAAATTTTTTAATTTTATTAGAGTTACTAAAGGAAAAAAATATTGAGAGAGAAGATACAGCAAATATTGAAAAAGAAATATTACAAAATGATGAATTCTAACAATACAAATTGAAATAAACTCTCTGACGAGATAAAATAATTAACATATAGCAAAAATGAATCAAAAGAGATGGCAGATGGTGAAGAGAAAGATATATTGTTACGCAAAATGAGCATTTCTATTGATTTTCATGCAATATCTGGGGATTGCCATTCGAGAAAGTGTTAAATAATTTTTCTATAATGCACATTTTTTGCTGAAAAAGAAAAATGGGAAGAAAGGAAACATTTTTAATACATATCCATTATGAGAAAAAGAAAGAAAAAAAATCTCTAAATTAATTAATTTATTATTGTGTATACAGAAAATTGGAGACTTCAAATTGATTGAAAACTTTTTTGTTGTTTGATAAAATGAGAGTGAATTAGTAGAAAATGTTTGCCATTTTTTGTATATAAAAAAAAACTGAAAAATAATGTTGAAAAACTAAAAACAAAAAACATATAAAACGTGAAAAGAGAACTTTTGAGAATAGTATCAAGACAAGATAGACAAGATGAAATTTTCTGTATATAAAGTGCATGTAAATAAATAATACGGTACACATTTAAAAATTACATACACGGATTTTTCTTTTAATTAATCAGTTCAAAAATCAGTTGCAAATTTGAAATCTTTCAACACTTTGAGAAATTCTGGTGTGAAGTGAGTTGAATATGGGAAAGCGGCTGCGTCTTCCAGCGCCTGGAATGTCTGGAAATCAATGAACTCAGTGACGTTTGATCGGTGATTTGGCGATGAAAAGTTTTTGATCATTTTCCGTGGAAATTCTCTGTGAAAGCGTGAAGAAAAGTGGTCCAGGATGAACTACAACGCAAACGCCAATGCCCGGCAGCGTAAGTTTGAAAATTGTAAGGACACTGGCAAGTAGATTGTGTGTTGACCAAATCCTTCCCGAGGGCACCTTCTTCCTGTGTGTTTTCCGGATGTTTGAGGGCTCCTGTTTTGTATTGCGTGTCATGTAGTCTAGTTGTGTCATTAATGCACAATTTCTTGCTAGTTTGTCGGAAATATGCTTAGGGAAATGGCTCTTAACCTCATTTTCTCTCCCGGGGATGTTTTTGTCTGCAGCTGGTGGTGTCCGGAAACCCAAGAGGGTGAGTGACACGAATGCCATGGGTCCAGCGGCTCCATCGCCGAATGCTCAGTATATGTCGTCACCTCAGCAGCCATTTGGAGTGGCTCCAGATGGTGGATATGTAACCAGTTATGCTCCATCCCAAGGAATCCCTCAGCAGACTCCAATTCAGCAGCCTCAGCAGCAATATCCAATGCCACAGGGCTACGGATTTGATCCGAATGTTACGCCCAGCAGTGAGTAATACTTTCTTGCGCGATCTTAAAAATCTTTCGTCAAAATCTCTTGAGAATTCTTTCAGATTTCTCCCAATATCCGGGTAACTTTGGCCAGAGTCAGCAGCTGCCACAGCAGTCGGTGTCTTACGGTGGAGGCGCTCCTCAGGCGGCACCAGGGGGATTCCCAGGTCAATTCTCGATGCTGCAGCAGCCCATTGTCCAGGACATGGCAATGCAGTACGGTCAGAAGTTGGCGGATCAGGGCAAGGAATTGGTGAATCGGGAGTTTGAGAGATATATCCCCGTGACACGGCTCAAGTACTACTTCGCCGTGGACAATAAGTACGTGATCAACAAGTTGAGGCTCCTCTTCTTCCCCTTCACCCACACGGACTGGTCGCTGAAGTACGACCAGGACAATCCAGTGCAGCCCAGATACGACATCAACGCCCCAGATCTGTACATCCCCACGATGGCTTATATCACGTACGTGGTCCTCGCGGGACTGGTGCTTGGTGAGTGTCAAAAATATTCCAATAATCTTACATTATTATATTTTTGTGGATAATTTTATGATGAAACGATTTTTCCGTTGCCTCTGCAGGAATGCAGGATCGCTTCTCACCAGAACAACTGGGCATCCTGGCGTCCAGTGCCCTTGCTTACAGTCTGTTTGAGCTTATCATCTATTCAGTGACTCTCTATGTGGCCAATATCTCAACATCCCTCAAGACTCTCGATCTGCTGGCATTTTCCGGCTACAAGTACACCATTATCAATTTCTGCCTTCTCGTGAGCATAATCTTCCGCAGGTCCGGTTACTACGCGGCTCTGGCTTACAGCAGTTTTTCGCTCGCCTTCTTTCTGCTGCGCAACATAAAGGCGAAGGTGCTGTCCAACAGTCAGAGCGCTCCGGCGAGCTTCGATCAGTACGGCAATCAGCAGCAATTCGACCAGACAATGGGTCACAAAAGAAAACTCTACTTTCTCCTCATGGTCGCCGCTATTCAGCCACTACTGGCCTTCTGGCTCTCGTGGCATTTAATTCCCAGCTCCACACCGGAAACCCTGGGGCCACTGTAGGGCTAAACACTTGATCAATTTTCACTCACATTTTGGCGTCTTTTTAGTAACCCTTCATTCTTCTTTGAGTTGAAGCATGTAAGAAGAAAAATACACAATGTATATTGAGAGATTTTCATGGTTTTATTTTCTTAGGAATTGGAGCATAAGACGATGTCCGTTGTGTTTAAATTCAGCATTTTAGACTGCGGCATCAGGAAAGTTCGCGGCTTCCAGTCTGAGATAACCTTAAAAGCTGATTTTTGTTTCGTCGTGCAAGCAACAAATTTCTCGAATTTCCCTAAAAAAAATCATGGAGTTTCTTCTTTTGGCATAAAAGTGTTGCACGAGAGAATCATGAGCACTACTCCGGAATCCAGGAAGAAGCGTCATTTGAAGAGGAGCTCTAGCTTGTTAGGAAGACCGACACCGCGTAAGACAGTCATGAAATACTTTTCTGCTTTTTTTTCTTAATTATTTTTGGGAAATCCTTTTCTTTATAGAAAGCCCACAGCAGTCTCCATCGAAAGATGAAACAGACTTTGATAGGCAGAACTGCTCAACTCCCTTGACCAGGCAATGGAGAGACGACAGCGACTGCATGTCGCCCTATGGTATTCCAGATATTCATGAATTGTCTCAGGATGAATTCATGAGGGTTGAAGTTGGATGGAGATGGGACAGTCCGAAAAGTTCTAAGAGTCCTTTCGCAAAGAAAAAAAGGGAGAAGAAGAGGACACCGGTACCGAGGATCGAGGACTCGCCAGAGAGTGAGGCCAGGATCTTAAAAGCGCAGAGTCCGCTGAGCCTTAGGAGGCAGCGAAAGCAGCCAAAGGAAGAGCCAAAGCGTGGCTTCCCCAAGTTCAAGGAAGAGGTTGCAAAATTTATGGCATTAAGGGCAAAAGAAGCTTCTAATGAAGTTTCAAATGAAAAATCTGGCAGTCCGAAGCAGGAAACCACGGCGGAAATGGTAGAATATGTCCTAGAAGACTCAGATTACTCGTCCTTTAGTGGGGAGAAGACGATGGTTCCCGGACCATCAACTGCCAAGCCACTGTCCGAGAAGAACTCATTCTTCGACAATTCAGCCATTGACAGGGACTTGTGCGCCCTTGTGGATGAGAATCCAGAGAATCCTCCGCCTTGTGTGGCCAGTCGTCCGGGAAGCACTACAAGTGCCAATCTCAGTGAGTTTTCCCAGAAAACTTCATCTGAAGAGATGTATTTCACCGTTCAGAACTGTGTTCAGAGACTGACGCAAGACATTAAAAGAGAGGACAAGGCAGCTCCCAGTCGCGAAGATGATCTAAAGTGTCTGATTGATGACTCCTTCGATGAGTTTCTGTCGCAGATGCCACTCGATGGGTCCAGTAACAGTCGCAACACCAGCTTCGGGAGGCACGCGTCGATGCCGGCGCAGAAACAGACGGTGTCTCAGGTGCCGAGGGGCTCATCCAAGGGGATCTTCCGGTATGATAGCATGCCGATGAATTCCACGTCGAAGGAGGAGGATCCACTATCCAGGAATGGCAGTTTGGAGTCGGTTTCCTCGAGCTCATGTAAGTTTTTTTTTTTGAGACAAAATTCCCCTAAATTTGCTAAAATATATAAATTCTAAACAATTTTTTATAGCCAAGTGTTCATCGAAGGAGATCGAATTGAAGCGCATTGAGGCAATTATGAGATTGAAGAATTTGAAGCAACAGCAGCTGTTGCAGCAGAAGAAGAATCTCAAGAAATGATTACATTTAGAACCTGCATTATTTTTTGATACCTTTATTTTTTTTGTATGTAAAAATCGTCTGAATATAGAAACATTGAATTTTCCCTAAAAATGCACGCATTTTAAAGTCCATTAGGAAAACATCTGTTTTGAAGAAGGCGGCCTGTCTGCTTTTTTTCCAGCAGCCAGAGTTGGGGTGTGAAAAACCATTTTATGATGTGTGCTATCATCGATTCTTTATCGCACTCTCACGACTCGTAAAAACACACTCGACTGGTAGGATTTGGGATTGAGAAGTTAATGTAATTCGCATGTAGCGTTGTGTGTGAATGTTCCGCCATGGGCTCCCACTTCTGCCTCCCCTGGGTCTGAAAGAGTGCCCCGGAATGGCGCGCGCTAGAGTTTTTTCGCGAGAGCTTTCAAGGGCGGAGCTTTCACAGCAGCATTTCCCCGCATTTTCCCACGTAGTGTGTCCAGAACAGGGAAAGTTCAGGGTGATCTTGCGCATTAATTGCCGGGTTTAATGTGGTGTGTGTTGTTTTCAACACTTTTCCTCGCTATATTGTGCTTGTGTATCTATTTTTATATATTGTCTCAACGGAAAATCGATAATTTTTTAATATAATCCTAATCAGAGGCGAATTGGAAGCAAAAACTCCTAATAAGAGTTGTAAACATTATTAAAGAGCTGCATTTAGAGTTTTTTTTTATATAATATAGGTATAGATTTCCTATCAATATTCTTATTGAAGAATAAGAGCTTTTATTTGAAGCTCTCGAATATTGGTCATTAATTTTCTTTTTTTTTTTTAAACAATTTTTAAATCACTGGAATGGATTTATACCCCCTCCTAAGGAAATTGGTTTATGTTAAAAAAATTGTTATTAGAATCTGAAACGTTCTTACATATTATGTATTATATATACGTATATCAGTAACGGTGCTTGAAACAAGTCTATCATGTTAACTGAGAGCTAGATTAACTAGGCAAAGCTCCAAAACCAAAAGTTCAACCTAGGACAGGACCTAGGACAATTTCTTTAAAATGATAAGATTGAAAAAGCTCTATATATTTATAAAGTTCATTTAAGTCACTGCTCTTTATGACTCATTCCTCAAGAGTTAGGTATTCAACCCCTAGATAAATACCAAAAATCTGTAAAAGCTTTTGCAAGTTCCGCCCTGACCTGTGGGTATATATTTCAAATATTATCATTTGGTGAGCTTAGACACCCAATGACGTCATTCCGGCACACTCACAGAGAAAAGAGGCGCGTAGTGAGTGAGATCGAAGGGGAGACACTCCAGTTTGGGCCACTCTTGCGCATCCCCAATCATGTTCTTTCTTTCTCCCTTGCACAGCCGATCGAAGTTGACGGCAGTGAAATCCATTCAGGGAGCTTCTGTCACTACTGGCACGTCATCGAGAAGAGACTTTGGTGTAGTTCTGTGGTGTTGGGGCCTCTCTTTTTTCCCACCTCTCTCCGCCATCAGGAAGGCCGTAAAGACAGACAACCAGGCAGGACTCCTCGAGGAGGTCCTTAGAGCCCTACAGAGGTTCTTCACAAGTGATTCTGAAAGCACTTTCCGTGCGTCGCGATATCGCGGAGAGAGCTTTTCGCGAAATTATTGTGCTTTTCTTGGTGGTGAAAAAAAAAAGTGCGAGATTTTAGTGAACTTCTCAGGGCGCGACACAAGAGCTAGAGGGAAAAAATGCAGGAGTGAAGGTATAAGGACAGAGACACATATTCCAGGTGTTGATATCCCAGTGTCCAGGTGAGACGCAATTTTGTCAGCTGCTAGAGAAGCGACGCGCATATTTGAGAATAGAGCTTTCACCCCATTCCAAGAGGACAAATTGACCGTTTGTGGACACCTGTGCGGATTGCTGGGCGATGCCAGTGACATGGTTGTGCCTCCTGGGGCTGGTTTTCACCGCAGCGACTGTGTCCTCGTCGTCTGGTGATGTCTTCACCAGCTCTTTCCTCGTGCGCTTCAGGCGGAACGTCGACAACCAGGTGGCCCATGAGATCGCCAATAAATACGGCTATGACAACTTGGGTTCGGTGAGTACCAAGATTTATATCTTCATCCCCTTTGTCTCTCTTGTGTGGGCGCATGTTGGTATAGGAAACATTTGCCATCCATGGGTAGCTTCATTCACATGAATCGCGAGATAATTGATATTGGTGGAGGCGTACCTCCTCCTTCACACTCTTGGGTTGAGGCTTTTGGGATGGGATACACTCTGTAATTTTATCTTTGGTTTTCATCCCATTATTGGGATGCTACAAATACTACCAAAAGGTTGAACAAGATCCTCACAATGTGGCTGACTTCTACAGTTCATTGGTGTTCACCTCACAAATAATTCAAATCATGCATTGGAATTCGTCTTTTGAATAAAATATTGAAATGATTTTTTCATGAAATATTGAAAAGGCCAAACAGATATGTTATATACTACATAACTCGATCTATTGAATTTTCAATCATTCAGCACCTGTGTAGTGACATTTCGTGATACAGTCACGCAAAGTAGAGAACAGAATAAGGTCTAAAATATTCAGAACCATTCTCAATTACCAATTCTAAAAGGATTTTATGTCGAAATGAATCAATTGGACATTCCTTTTTCTGACTTATAAAAACAATTTATATAATAGGTATAGGTAGTGCAAAATTTCATTACAGTGATTGAGCCATAAGTTTCATTTCTCATAAAAACCTATATTCAATGCGTCAAATGCATATCAAAACCCAGCTCAAGTGCAAACATATATTATTATATATGAATTTTGATTAAACTGTCCGGAACTTTTACCAAATGTGCTCCATATGCCAAAACATATTTCAACACTTTGAACATAGGTATAAATATTTGTTTTATTTATTTTCCTATATATTTCTTGTAATGCGAAAAGTAAAATTTGCCATGAGAAAACTTTTTAACGCATAAATAGAAGCTCATGTTGAATTGCTTTTCATTCTGATTTATCGAAATTAATAGATAATATTTAGCTCCACTAATAATAATAACCAGCTAAAAAGAACAACAAATGAGAGTATAAGGAACTCTTTACATATATACCTACTTATAAATTGTTTGTTTAGAATTAAAGTATACCTACTATGGACCTAGTTGCGGCACAATGTATTGTTGTTGCTTGTTTAAACCTATTGATTGAAAGTGATTTAAATAATTAAAATATTAAATATTAAATTTTTCGTATAGTTCAATTAATCCATTAGTTTTGTTTTTCCTTTAAACGCGCATTAAATATGATGGAAGTTTTCATTATTTTTATGTGTTAAATTAGGATATATTTATATTTTATTTGTAGTTCTCAAAAACTTCGTAATCTTAATAAATACCTATTATTGGAGATGATAATGGTGAAACCTCAAGAAAACATGTTTATTTCAAAGTTATTTCTCTATAGAAAGCTATCTTCAAAGATTCTCAAGATTTAAATTTCAATAGCAAACTGAATTCTGCATATCTTTTGTCCCAAGTTCTATCTTCTTAGAAATCCTTGTTGAGCACCTTGAATTATTAATCGATCTCCCCTTGAGAACCATGGAGAGCTCCAAACAAGGCAAACAACAAAGAGGAAGTAAATATGCCTTTGAGCTAACAAAAAACATACCATATAGACTCGTCCTAGAGAGATACACCATAGAGTAGTATAAGTGGGTGGGTAGAGGCGCAAAAAATGAATGATGTGGTTTTTCTCTTTGGCCAAATTGGACAGAAGTGCTTGGTATTTTCGTATCAATTGCAACTGTCTCGTGGGCGGCTGAGTACGCTATTTCCGTTGAACTGATTGGCGAAAGTATGATTATTGAATTCCCTGAATTACGATTACTTTGGAAATTACAGCTCAGTGGTGTCAATGAGTCAAAGTCCGAGTGGAGGCGCCTGGTGGCCACCAGGCGTCCCCATCTCACTGGTAACTTTTACGCATAAGAACTCAGGCGAGGCTTTGGGACGTGGGCAGAGGGATTAGGTTCGATCTTTTGCGTCGTAGCGTGAGAATTAAACTTTCTTTTTCGTGGAGTGTGAGGAAATTTTGGTGCCCACATCCAATTCACATTCAAAGTCTCTCTCGATGAATTTTCCATCAACTCTGTGGTTTTTTCTGACATCAAACTTTTTTGTTCGTATTATTTTTACGCTCTTTTCACATTTTTTTACCTTCCTGTCGGTTTCCCTTTCCTCTTTCCTCTGTAGACCACCAAATTCTCGTGGGAGGGCTCTTGTGGTGACAATAAAATAATAATAAATATATGAAATTGAAATGCCACAAGAGAAAGTGGAACAGGTGGCCACTTTCGAGTGCACAAAACAGTCCCAAAAAAAGAGACGGGAAATATTCCCCCCAGGTAAACACGGAATTACGAAGGGGAGAAAGAAAAATACACACACTTTTGATTAATTCAATAAAATGGCAAATTGAATAATTTAATGCCAACATATGGTTGGATGAATCTCAGGGTACGAAATGTAATTTCCTCATATTTCGCTACACAGACTACCCCGTTTTCGTTTCCTTTTACGCTTTTGGGGTGGGAACTCTAACTCTGATGGTCCTTTTGCTGCAGCATCCAAACGTTGGAAGAAAAATCAATCATGGTACAGAATATTTTCAATAACATGTACAGCATTCAATAACTTTAGTTATTTCACTACGCCCTGTTGTTCGGGAAATAGAGTTAAGAAAAATCTTAGATAAAAGACTTCATAGGTAAAAATGTTTAATTTATTTTGAAGCATATAGTTAAAATTTATTTTCAAAGCAATTTTGGAGAAATTAATGTTTGATATTCTCGTAAAGTTTTTATTTATCGAAAATTTTTCTTCGATTTTACTCTATTTATGGATTAACTCTGTTAGGAAGGGGGGAAGGGGCGTGTTGTGGTGGTTTCACCATTCTTGCGCTTTCCCATCTGTGGCTACATCGAAAGCTCCCTCAATGTGCCACATTGAATGAAAATATGAGGGAGAATGTCCTCGTGCCACTAGACGATGAAGGCGTGAAGGGACTCCCTATCGATGACTTGTATGATTTCATGGGGTTCGCACTCTTATCGTCCATTCATTGCCGGCTTTTCCCGCCTTTCTTTTGTTTGATCTATTAATCTAAGAATGAGTAAATTCCCATCTCATGGTTATATAAATAAACTCCGAAAAGATGGGATCGAAGTAAAAACCAAAGACAGAATTTCAATAATTATATCCTCGAAATATTTTAGGGATATTCGGATCAAAAGTGAAATTCAATGAGTTTTTTTAGGTCATAAATAAAATTGTGAATCTCAGGGGAAAGAAGGGGATGTTGGTGAATCTTTGTGGCAGGTTCTGCTATTATATATTGATAAGAGAGTGTGTTGAAGGAGAGAATTCCCTCTGCCAATTACCACAAAGGCGAGCAATATTGCTTTGTGATGGATTTTTATATTTATAAGACAATATTGATTGAGGATGAAGACATTGATATAGTCATGGGAGAGACGCGTGAGCGGAAGGAATAAATCTCAAGATACGTAATTGATTATTGATACAATAAGAGAACACTTTTCTGGTTCTGGTTTATAAGCGGAAATTGTTAGGCTGATAAGAAAATCTGACTGTTTGGGTTTATAGGAAATTAAAATGCACAGGAAATGTACAATATGAAATATTCTATGAATGTATTTCAATGTCCTTGCTTATTACATAAAATTGAAAGCCCTGAAAATCTCTTGTTTGTTTCACATTCAATACAATAAATTCATTACTTGTGCATAATATTTTGTATTAATATATTGGATTAATTGCCTCATTCACGAAAGCGGAAATTTTGCCTGAAAAAATATCGAGGAGAAAAATTCTACTTTTCGGGCAAATTCTTCTACCCTTGTTAATGATAAATCACTAAAAATAGCAATAGAAGAATACTTATTATAGTTCGTAATTGTCTGATGATACCTTACGAGAAATAGGTATTATTGATGCGAAAATTTCTTAGAATTGATCATAATTTCCAGTGAATTCCCCTTATTAAAGTATTATAGGTGAGAAAATATTTTATTTTTAGTGTAAAAAAAATCCCTTAGGAGGTAGGTATATAACTTGATGCTTAAATGAAATCTTCACAACTTTTCATCTCCGGACATTATTTTCCACTCTTTCGTGCAAAAAAATTGACAAACCGTTCATCCCACATGTGAAGGAACATGATAAAAATAGTGTCGAGCAAGATTCATATTGAATATCGTACGCTATATAGATTGACACGTGGACTAAGAGCTTTTCGGATGGTGAAAATTTGAAAGCTTCTCGCCCACGTAGAAATATAACAAAATATATGTACTTACCTACATATAGGCACCTATACCATCATTCCGTGGCATGAAATAAATTTTTCTTTTAGACTAACGACCCGAAGGAAAAGAAATACACGTGAATTCATTATGAAAGTGAAGTCAAACAAATGACTTTTCCTCTCCAACTAATAGCAATTAAATATATCCTTCTTTGCCAAATTCCTAAGAATTTAT
This sequence comes from Phlebotomus perniciosus, assembly GCA_918844115.2. Taxonomy (NCBI): domain Eukaryota; kingdom Metazoa; phylum Arthropoda; class Insecta; order Diptera; family Psychodidae; genus Phlebotomus; species Phlebotomus perniciosus. Next base: position 126,864 of record CAKKOB020000022.1, read on the forward strand.
TTTCACAAGAAAAAGAGTAAAAGTCATTCAGAGAAGAGTCCTCTGTGGGAGGATAAAGACGCAAAGGAGAAAATTCCTTTGATAGAAGAAATGTTTCGAAGGAAGCTCCCCTCCTGGAGCTTTAGAAGCACATTCACCCTTCAATAAGGTAGATGATGTTAAATATAGAGTGACTAATTTAATTAAAAGCGATTACATCACTTTTTGACGATGCTCTCTCTGGTCAAGTCGGTTCATGTTACAAAATAATGGGCCAATAAGCTTCGTCATGATTTTGTTAACTGTTGAGATAAGATATGGCGTCATTTCTCAAAATGTACCTCAACAGCAGAAAAATTTCCCATCTCGCAGATTATTACCGAAAAGTTATTTTATATGCATGATTCTGGTTATAATGAAAGTTAAATAATGAATGTTTAGAATTTTTGCACGCAATGACGTGCGCTACAGATATATTCATACTTAGGTATACATCAAAATTTTCCATACGGTTATATGTATGTATTACAATATTTGAATGTTTTTGCATGTAAATAATTTCAGAAATATTTTATTTTGTACCTCGTGAAAAAATTATTGCAATTTTTGGTTTTTGTCTAAAATAAAAAAAAATGTGTAATAAAAATCTTAGCTAGGAAATCGCAAATGAAAAGTTAAAAGTATTTTAAATCGCAATTGAAACTGAATCTGTTTAACAAATTTCCCTATCGCATTAAAACCATCAAATAATTCAAAGAAAATTAATTTTCTTTGAAAGTTTTTCAATTAAATTTTGAAATATTTTCATACATATGTATTTTCCAAGAAAAATGATATCATCAGAAACTGCTTGATGTACTGAGAGTGATCTGGCAAGCTGACTAATAAGGGGAGAACGGGGTAATTTTGTACGTACATCATGTTTTTCTCAGGCCGGGCAAAGGTCCCAATAAGTAGGCAGAGTTCTTTTATATTTTTCAAACAAATTCCTTTCGTTGCATTCAGAACTTTCAAATGTTTGTTTTTTTCTCAAAATTTCCAAGTTATCATACAGCTTTTCACTCTCTTTAACAAACTCCAAGTGAAAAGTCGATTTTTCTTCTTTTGTGGTATGGAAATGACAGACAGACAGATAATGTTATACAGACAAGCTCTATATTTCCTTCTTCACAACCAAAAGATGATTTTCAAATAAAGTAGAGAATGGCAACTGGGTTGGAAAGTGGGACAAAAGAGCGGGAATAAAACTATCCAGCGAAATTATTTTAATAATACAAATAGAATAAAATATGCATATTATTGTATCTATGCTGAAATATTTGTGGATACCGTTAACAGAGATAACATTTTTTTTGTTCATCATCAAATTCTCAAAAATTGAGAAAGAAAATTAAATTGCTTGCAGTGTTTGCATCAATTTTCGCTGTTTATACTTATATGCCCGGTATACAAGCTTCTTCGTGTGCTTTTTATGAAAAAATCTCTTTCACGTAATCCCATTAGGATTTTGAGTCTATACCCTCCTACATTTGTCTCTTCCTTTTTGAGCTGAGAAAAATTCCACAGGAAAAATTATTAAGTCTCAATAGCAAATGTGTATGAAACGTGAATATCATTTCAATTTTGGCATGAGAAACTTCATCCTATAATGTGAGGTAGAAGCTTTCAAATTTTTCCCCTTATCAGCTTGTGCTATATGTACACTGTAAAGCTTTTGCATTATTTACATGCGTGTATAAAATTAAAAATGAGATTCAGAGGAAAAATGCCAGGAATTTTCATAAAGATACCTTTTTTCATTCTTTGACGTACGGTGAAAAAGTCACAGCACCAGATTTTCCTCCCATTCTCTCTTGTTGCTGCTTGTGTGCCAAATCATTGGTTGGAGTAATTTTGCTGTGACGCACTTTGTAGAATCTAAAGTCTAAAACGCTGCTGGGGGAGTTTTTTTTGTGTGAGTAACATAGCGAATTATACATAGGATTTGAATCCCAAATGAATTATTAGTGGTGGCATTTCGTGAGATCTCTCCGCAAACTTCTCGCGAATAAACTTTTCTCCTGAGTCAAATTAAATTTCAGTACAAGCGGCGCCTTCTGGGGGAATCCCTTGAGATGAAGGTGCCGGGGATGGTGAATTGAAATTTGCCCTGTAACTGTAACTTTTCCGAGTGGTCAGTGCTATTTTTAGGCGATATCTCGAGCATAAGGAAATTTGGAACTCTCTTCAATCAGCTAAAGATAGATAGAAAAATTTTAAATATTATAGAAAATATTGCAGTTCACAGAATTTAATTTTGTAATTTCTGCGAGAATAATACCAAAGCGCTCTTGATTTTCTTCTGATATGGGTGAAATGAAGAAGCTTTCGAGCAATTAGGTATATGCAAAAAATTAGCTCAGTATGAAATTGAATTATGTGTCTTTCGCTTGTGGTATAGAGCTTATTCTCATGCTCGGAATTAATATTGCCTGTGCCAAATACATACTAGAAAACCCTTCTTCTCGCATCCAACATTCTCTATAATGTTATCCTCTTGCCAACAATTTTGCTCGTGATAAACAAACACTCCATTCCTCACTGATAATCCTGACGGTGTGTTGATACAAGAGTATATACGCTCTTTTGCTCCATGGTAATTAATTTTCTCGGCTACAATTTTCCACCAGAGTCATACATATGTATATATGAATTTGAAGCACCAGAATTAATTCTAGTTCAATTCAGGTTCAAAGTTTTCAAGTCATATTCATTTTACCATAACAAATTTATTGTTTAGAAATTATTCTTATCTCTTCATTCCTTTTGTGTTCACGCTTTTGTACCTCTTTTTGTGTGATTTTCACGATTTTCATCACAATTCATACAAATTATATTGTCTCACTTCCCCTTTCTCATCATCGGCAGCAACATAAAATTTCACCACAAAATCTTCCATCGTCCTGTGTTTCAACTAGGGGTACAAATTTAATTTGCAAATTTAAACCAAACAGACCACGAAATGTCAATATGAGTGAGATGAGAGTTGGAAACTATATGTTGAACGGTCACACTGAGGAGCCACATTTGTATAGTGTTGAGATGAGGCTGCTTAAAATTTCGAAAGAAAATTGACGAAATTCTGAGAATTCATATTGTAATTGCTTAATTGCGTTAATATCCTGAGTTGAAGAAAGGAAAGGATATTTATTCTTTGGATAAAAGGATGATTTTATCTCTTTGCCAAATGTTCGCTGCATTTGCCTCGTACATAATTTATTATTATCGTCTCAAATAGACAACATTTTGAGCATGAAGGTACCATAATAATTTATAAAATGAAGTGTACTCAAACTTATTGTGGAATAAATAGATATAATAAATTGATACACTGGTTGCAACAATAATTTTCAGTCAATATCCTGAGCTATTTTGTATTAAATTACAGTACCTATAAGTAGCTTTATATAGCATTTTATTAGAGACACTCTCTAACTTACCCTGACTTGAGAATATAAGATAGTTGTCTACTCCAATCAATGTCTCAAATAGCTGAATCAGTGCTGCCGACTTCTCGTCTAATTTTATGACCTATCCATTGAGACGAAGGCTAAGAATTCTTGCGTCAAGTTGTCAAGAGGAATTTCGTGCAAACAAAAACGAGAGGCTTCGATAGAATTAGATGACAAGAATTTTCTTCTGACCACTGTGTCAACGTTTTTTCTGGCTCATTCGATTTCTTATCCTTCAAAATCATGTTTTTTCTTCACATTTCGAGATCATCGATGCGAAAATTTGCCTCCTTAGCTAGAAGCGGATACTAAGGGATTTGCTTGAGAGTCGCATCATTCATTGAGAGCATGAAAAAAGATTAGATACACATTTTCATCATACTTGGCGCGTATCCGAAAAGGAGGAGGGGCTCTGACAACATATAAATTTGAGTGGTTGTAATTGTAGTCAATTTTCTAGACAGAGTATGTCCTCCAGGGCTATTCCTCTGTAGTCCCTATAGCACGTCATTGTGCCACATGGATTTTCCAAAAAAAGTGACGTTAGTTTGAAATTTTTCTCGTTTTGTTGAAAAGTTTCTCTTCAACATCACACCATCCACTCTTCACCTCGCGGGATATTTTTTTGAACTTTTTCAGTATCTTTCTCGCTAAGCAATTCTTTCTGATTGTTACATTTCTGAAGATTCGTTGGAGTGTAATGAAATTGTATGAATTCCTCCGCATTGCTGGAATGTAATCTTTAAAGAATCCAGCAAGAAGATGAACAAGCTTCTGCTGAAATTTTAGTTGAATTCTTACAGATTCTACTATTGCGGTGGTCAAAAAATATCAAAGTCTTCAGATCGGTCTGAGATAGGGGTGCGGAGTGTTTTGGGTCTTATCAATCACAAAAAGTGGGTGGCCAAAAATTTATTTTATCCGGTCGTTCTTCCGTTTAGCCGTCTTTCGCCGGAGAATTGTTATAGAGGTCTAAATCGGTTGAAATTTTGTATACCTAGTCTATTATTTTTTTTTAACTTTACATTTTCAAGAAAGCGTAAAAATATCAAAAATAGTGTATAGGTATAATATATAATAAAAAAACAACATTTAACTGTATTCGAGTAGGCATAATCTGTAAGAATTTCACATTCGTAATCTAGGATTACCACTCTTTTGCTTACTTATTCATGTTTGTCTCCGTTCCCTCACCCAATATTATCAATTCTCTGGTGGAGTATTTACTAAATGCCAACTGACTGCACAAGAAAATTCAAATTCGATGCCAAGAAAACGCAACCTCTTCCCTTTTCTTTGTAATGCAGGAGAAGGAAAGTGGGGTAAGGCATCATTTTTTTTTGAAGATATAAATGTTTGACTTGGATTTATATACAAACATTGGAGAAAGGGGATGTAAGAGTTTATTGTTATACATATACACACTTTTTTATGCAAGCTCTTTTACATTTTGGCAGTGAAATCGCAGCTCGGGGATACTTAAAGAGAGATTGAAATTTTCTTACTCAGGGATTTTCAATGTCTCGTCTCGTTTTCTTCCTAAGAATTCTGTGATTTATGTCATCCACCCACACACTCTCAGTCAGATGAGGACACTCTGAAACATTATAATTAAGTCCCAAGAGCTCCTTCATACTTGAACTTTATGGCTTGGATGATGCGCAAAGAGGAAGTCATCGAAGATCTGAGTTGTGAAGCGTCAGGATAATCAAAGAAAATATTTTCAATCATATTTCTTATCATATATTTAGTGGTTATAGGAAAACAAATCTGTTGATAAAAGCTCTTTGGATTGGATTGAATATTTGCAGATCTTTTACTTAATTCAAATGGATATTTTAAAAACTCTAGCTAAACAATTATTCTCTTGCACCATTTCTAATTTATGTTCTCATTGCATTTGAAGTTCCCAAAAGTGCATCAAGTAAGGAGGATGAGGATGGGCGCAGAGTGAATGGATTGGCAATGCAACTCCATGGTGAGACACTTTATAACACCCACCACAGCGCAATTCGCAGTCGTATATATAAGTTTTCTCCATTAGGAAACTTAAGGGCTATTAAGATTTTTGTCTGGTAATGGAAGCTCATGTTGTGTGAGCTGCAGAAGCCATTAAGTCAAACCACTCCATCAGCACCATTCTCTCCTCCTCTTGTGAGCTGCACAACCTCAGGGGGTGAAGTTGTGGCAAGGGGCAACTTTCAAATGACAATATTGTATTTCAATTTGATTTATCGTGTGGACATTTTGTCTTTGGAGCAATTTTCCCAGCTCCACCGTCATTCAATTTGACCATGGAGAAGTGTCGTGGAAAATCTTGTAAGTTAATTAAATTTGCTTCAATCATAAAATTGGGTTTTATTACAGGGCGTGAAGACACGAAGATGTGAAAACGGGGATAAAATTGGGTGGAGCTGTGGTAGACATTGAGCATGGGGAAAATATGATAAAAAAGAGTATTGAGGAAATTGAGGAATAAAATTTGCAATTACATTCTGAAAGTAATCCTCTTTTGTTGGAATTTTTCCTCTTACGTCGGAATTACGATACACTCAGAGGAAATCCCTTAAAGTCACAAGAGATTTTCAGTAAAAACGGGAAAGTATTCGTAAATTAAAGAGATGTTACGTTGACTTCCCTTTGATATTGCTCAAATAACACTTTTCCGCAATTCTTGTGCATGTTTTATGTACAGATTATTCTGCTGGTGATATACATAAGTAAACTTTCTGAAGTGTCGCTCCATAAAATTTCTCAAATATGCTTTTCATATTCACGATGAATACATTATACATGGTGTTCCAACCCTCCTCCTTAATCCCCCTTGTATTTGTCATGTGAGAGTAAATTTTCTCACCCTCTATCGAAAATCGATAGTTTTAAATTAACTAAAAATTCATGGAGCAAAGTGTGAATACACGACAGAGTGTGAAAGTTTTCTATGGAATTCAGAATATTTCGCAAATGCTGGTTTTTCTCACAAACTTCAAGTACAACAAAGTCAGTCTTCAGTTACGATGGAATTAGGTCAAAGAGTGTCTATCAAGCTTAATGAATCTCCTTTCTTTCATTAATTCTTCAGCACACACCTCTCTACTTTTAATTGGGTTCCTGCATGCCTCTCATCTTGGCTAGAAACACTTACAATGCACTCTCAAGCTAAAAGATTAAGTTGCACGCAGAGGAATTTCTGACTACCCAATAATGGCAAGAGTTTCTAAACTGGGAAAATAAAACTGAACTGTTGATTGTTATAAACGTTCAAGTTTTAAGAAAATATGTAAAATGATTTTGTATACGGGTTTACATAAAAATACGTTAGTCAATTCAAGATTATATTAAAGGGCAGATTCCAATCGCAGAATTGTGAATATACTTACCTAATCTTTATTTGAGCTTGTTTGGTTTAGTGAATGAAAATAAAAGTTTTTATACTTAAAAAAAATAAATAAAAATAGGTTTGATTGAAAATTTTAAGTTAAGATTTATGTTTGTTAGGTTTGTTAGTTTGTTTCAATACACAAAATACTGGAAGTTTTCTTAGAGAAGTGCTTTATACTATTGCTGATAGAACTGTTGTTCGCTTTGGTGGCAATTGAAATTGATGATATAAGTTGTGTTCTTTGGTGCGTATTCCATGCCATAACACTTGTCATACGTCTCTTGGCCTTGATAGAGTCGCAGTCATGATCCCCCTAGCTCCATAATTCAAGGGTGAGAGTGATGCCATGACCAAAATAGACTGCCGAAAACTAAAATTAAATTTGCATAATGGCTAGGACGTTCAGTTCAGACACATATAAAATGATGATGGAATATTTGACTTGTTTAGGGAGGGTGTGTGAGTGAGGCGAAAGTGTCACCACAGAATGATTGACTTGCTCATATAAAGATTGAGAATATCGCGGCAGGACATGGGAGTATGAGGTTTTTTCGATTTTTGCGTCATCGGGTTTTTCTGCTCCCCATGACATGACACGCACAGAAATTTCACAAACTATTATTATGAAAAAGCATTTGAGATTCATTGCAGATGTGTTTTCCATCATTATGTAACTGTTAGAGTGGCATTTTCCCACGTGGAGAGACACAAGTTTCTGGATTTTGTATGCTTTGTGTTCCATATGGGATTATCCCAGACCAAAAGAATGCTTGCACAAACAATAAGAGAAGTATACCAAGCATAGGAGAATATTGGGAAAATTTATGCAGTGAATCGAGCGAATCACATTCGTAGCAAATAAAGTGTCTATGTACGTGCTTTTGAACTTTCTGAGCTTTTTCATACCTTTTATAAACGCACTTTTATTCTTTTCGTATGTGACAAATTTTGGGTAAAAAGACAGAGAGTGAAGTCTTTGGTATTAAACGCACGTAATGACAAAAGTCGTGACATTTATTGTTGAGGAATATCGCAGATAAATTTGTATATGATTGGCGAGGGGCAGTGAAATGCTATGAAATTCTGTTTGCTTCTTTTGGTAATATTTACTTTATTGCTTGTCTGCCTCTTAAGATAAAACATCCGCAGAGCGTGACAGTGAAAATCATTCGAAGAAGACGACAAGTTTTCTTCGTTATCTTTTATGTACCACTTTCATGATGTAATTTCATTAAAAGGAAATTTTCTTCCCGCACTGTCTTCTTTTTACATAATTGAGACAATTGAGAGGCACAGCGACAGAAATTGTCGTATGATCCAATTTGTAGAGCAACTTTCCTCTTCAAAATACTCTGCTAAATTGATAAAATATTCTTCATCATCTCAGTCAGACACAGGAAGTGGTATAAAGAAATTTCTCAATAAAATATTTTCCGACACGTCTTTCATACAGTTAAAGTGTGGAAAATTGCCAATTTAACAGAAGATGGGAAGAACAAAGATTTAAAGTTTTGTAGTAGATGAAGAAAATTCAGTGGTTAATTTGGGTGTGAAATCCGGAGGGTTGTAAAGTGAGAACCGGCGCCTTTGACCTTTTTCCTTATTCACAATTTGCTTTTTCAGACGATGTATCTACTTCTGCGGGAAAATATATCCATCACGTTGATGGAAGTGATGACAAATGGAGTGGTATTCGACGAGCCATGGTGAAGAGTTAATCATGCGAAAATTTCAGTTTTCTATTATATAATAGATAATGAAACACCAAGACTGATAATTTCTCATAGAAAATTGTGATGAATATTCCTTTTGGCAATCACTCACAATTTTTCTGACAGAGAAAATATTTCATTTTAGCTTTTGGATCGGGATAATCTCTAGAATAAACGTCAAGCAGTAACAATTTTACCCGAAAAGAGTGTTAAATATGTAAGAGTCTTGCAATTAATTCTTATCCTCAATGGATTAATATCTGCAGTATCTTACTCACTTTGTGGAAAGGCCAAAGGAGCACCCAAAGTGTTAATTTGACTCTGGAGAAAAAGTTTCCTTTCATTGCGGGTGTTTTTTTTGCGCCTTTCATTCTTCACCACCATTGTTAAAGCCATACATATAGGTATACGTATTACTGGTACTTATCATTAATTTATCTTTGCTTCTGGGGGCAGTAGCACGTTAATTTGCGTGGACAATGAAATTTTCATTGTCTCACCGTGATTTTATTATGGAAAGGACCAACAGTTTTTGTACATACATATATATAATATGTAGGTATATATAAAATAATGAAGATTCTTCGTGATGAATGAGTAATATTTTTAGGAAGTATAAAGCTTATTGTTGCGAAGCAGTATACATAGTTTATTCCTTATATTATGCAATAAAATTTTCCTGCATAAATAAGTGAATAATTAGAGAAAAAGGGGAGTCAAGAGTGAATTTCATGCTCCAATTGTTTTTATTAAAATGTCATGGCAGGGAAAATGTGTTCGATGGCAGGTGAAATGATGACATTCACTCAGTGCATCCAATATGCTCGTCTAATTCACGGCAAATTGATCAGATTGTGTTCGCTCATTCCTGGGATGATGTACTCTGAAAGGAAGGAAAATTTCCTTGGTTACTGAAGCATAAAAAGCTCCTCACAAGACACGTGTCATCTGCACCATCTTTTTTGCACTTTATACCAGACATGTGACTCATGCAAAGACAGCCCATTCTCATCTGCAGCTCTCGCGGAACAAAATAAATGCTAATGTTTCATTTCTTTTCCATTCTACAGCTTGCTGGAAGCGCCGGAACAGAATTTCATTTCAAGCATCGATCGTTGCCTCATGCCAGATCCCGACGGAGCATTACACATTCCCGTGTCCTGAAGCGAGATCCTCTGGTGAGTGTTCCAACAATAATTTATTAGCGCAGCGTCTCGGCACTGCAGCATGACCGAGACTGGGGGAGGGGGCTGGGAGTTTTTGGTTCAAAATGAAATTTATCATTATAACAAGAGACTAGACAATACAATTATTTTCGGCAGTTCTTCGACTTCCCCCATCCATGTCTTCACAGCCATTATGTCCATTTTATAGCATGTAAATTTAATCAAACAGTTGGCATGATTTCAGACCTCTCAATTGTCTTTCCATTTTTTATTTATTGTCGTTTATATTCAGTCTTGCATTTTGCGTTGAAAATTTCTCTTACACAAAAAAACATTAAAAAATCTTCTTTCGTCTTATGACTTTTCACGAACAATTTTCAGTAATAATCCTAATTTGCAAAAGATATCTGTTTCGATGGAAAAGTAACTGAGAGAAAATTGCTTTTTATGCCTTTTGTTATCATCCACCTTCGCTTCGAAAATTTTGGCTATTAAATCAGCCGCTCTCGAAATATAATAATAATATGCAATGGGAGAAATATTGGATTATGTTGCGATATAAAACAGATCCCTCGATCAAACTTATTTATTAATACTTTTCTAGCAAAATCAAGTACCTACTTCATATTGATAAAAAGATGCATTAGAGAAAATGGATTTGCAGTGCTAGAGTTTCACTTCTTTTTGCATATTTCATTGAACACTGTCAATTTTAGATAATTTATATCAAAAGTAGAGTCCTTGAAGTAATAGAAGAAAAATGCAAAGATATTAATTTTATGATACTTTTCTTGCTAGAGAAATTTCTTCTGGGTTATACATAGTCTAAGAAGAGTGATAAAATGATTAAAATAGCGTTATCTCTTAAAGTCAAGTTGGGAATGTAGAGCACAAAGTTATATGCGAAGAAATTCTTTTTTCTTCTCTCTTGGCCACCCTAGCGGGATAATTTTACAAATTATAAAAAAAATATATTACGAGCTTACAGAATTTTCCTTCCACAGGTGAAGAACAGTGGTGGAATTTTTCAGTTCTTTTTATTAATCTGTTAATTTTATAACAATTTTTATACCCTCTCCAGCTAAACATTCTTCTTGTTGAGTTATGAAAAAAAAATCTTTTTTATCCAAGTCTTGTATGCTGCTTTTGTTGCTCGTGAAATTTTATGGTTAATTTCATTTTCCGTGCGAAAATTTAGTGGCATAGTATAATTTAATCAACTTGGGCGAGAAATGCTTCTCGTGTGCACTGAACTTTCATTCACACTGCATTTCCATTTTAACATGATATTTATAATAAATGAAAGAACATGCATTGAGTAGGTGGCCAAATTTATTCTCATGGGCACTTATTTTCCATGCATAAAATTTGAATGAAAATTTTCTCATCACGCTAAATTTGATCAATTTTTTAGCAAATTCAATAAAAGTTGTTTGCTATTTCCATGACGAGCTTTCCACACTTTGGTTTAAGAATTTTGCAACAATTTTCGCTAATTTCATTATTGATGAAAATCTCATTGAGAATATTAAATTTGCTCTGAGATGAGTTGCGGGTAAAAATTCTTTGTGCATGAGTTTTTGAAAAGAAATTTCAATAAACTTTTTTTCAGGAACAAGCTAAATTCATGATGAAGGAAAACTTTCATCGCATTTCTTGTATCATTTGCTGCTTTTTTGCCATGGTGAATGAAACTTGTGGTTCTTGTTTGGTTTTCCCATATAAAGTTTTTTTTTCTTGTTTCACTGTGGGAGAATTGCATGTTAGGGATGTAAGGAGATATTGCGAAAATGGAGATGTTAGCCCAGTGTAACATGGTAATGGCCAATTGATGATGGAGTGCTTTGGGGTGTTTTCTGTTATATGTACTAAGTGAGTTGTGAAAGTTGGGAAAGTTTTCCTTAAACTTTTCATCTTTACGTCATGCCGCAGTGTTTGGACTGATGAATAAAACTGAAGGAAAAAGAATAATATATTATAGAAAACTGAGCATGAATAAGCTATTATATATGTAAAGCAAATTGCATATTCACAAAATATACACTCTATCATACATATATACATATATCGTCATTGACATTAAAACAATATATGTAACGAGGCACTTCGCGCCTCTCTTTGCGTGGTTTGTGAATTGTGTAGTAACTTATGGGTTCGTTAAATTGATTGAGAAGATTCATTTAACAGATAAAAAGTCAAAAATAGGGGATCTTTGTATGAAAGGCTCGAAAGGGGGTGGGGGGCAATCCCCTATAATGTTAAATTACAGGCCACATTACCCCAATTAACC